>JAYKAV010000689.1:1228678-1269589 GCA_035582835.1 Phoebastria nigripes | reverse complement strand
CAGACAGACAGACGGCGGGGCGGGCTGGGGCGGCCCTCCGCGGCCCTCCGCCGGTCCCCTCCGCAGGGCGCGCCGCCGCGGCGTGGCCGGGCCCGGCCGTGGGTCCYGGCGCCCTCTGCTCTGCCTGCCGGGCCGGGCCCCCGCTCCGCTCCTGGGGGGCCGGGCAGGGCCTCGCCGGGCCGTGTTGTTGCCTCGTGGGCACGCTCAGCCCTTGGCGCGGGGCACGGGCGGGCCCGCGGCCGGGCCTTCCCCTGGGGGTGCCGGCTCCTTGTCCCCGTCCCTTCCTCGCCCGAGCAGCCGCTGGTCCGCCGGCGGGCCTCCGCCCTGCTGCGCCGCGGGGAGGTGCTCGGGGACCTAAAGGGGGTTTTTTAAAGCTTGCTTGTTCTTATTCCTGGGTTAATTCTCCCGTGCGGCCAGCTGGTGACTGATGAAACGCTCCGTGCTGGAGGAGACAGGGCGACTGGGTGAGAGCAGGGCAGGCCCGTTGGCCCAGCCGTGCTTCCCCGGGGCTCAGAGCRGGTGCTGGCAGCCCAGGGGCTTGCAGGACGTGGGGACCGTCCTCGCGGGGTCTCTGCAAACTGCTTAACGGCTAGCAGGAGCTCACAGCTGACTGAAGCATCTTCACTGCATTTTGCGGGCTTATCACTGCGTTTCGTGGCGTTTCTTCTAAGAGTCCTTCTTCCTTTTCTCTCTGTTTTACTTTTTAAGTTGTCCGTGACATAAGGGATATTTATCTTTCCTTTCCTGTGTTTCTAAGCTTTAAATGTCCACATGTTTACCCTCACTTGGGTGTATCGGGGGGCTGCAGTTGTTCAGGGTGGATTTTGGACTGCTTGCTACTACTGTCTGTAATCTGTTGTAAATTTGGATCTTAATTTTTCTTGGGAGTCTGACAGAGGACCTGGAGAACAGACTGGAGGCAGGGGTGCGAAGCTACTGGATCGTATTTAAAGTGCTGTTAAAACGTACCCTTGAGGTATGTTGGGGTATGGTGTACCCTCAATGAAGTATAGGGCTATAGAGCAGGGGGAGATCTGAAATCTATCAAAACAGTATTTTCTCCAATCTAATAAACCATTGCTTGAAATGTTTTCCATTTGTTAGTTTCTAAAGTGCTATGAGAGAGGCGCAGTAAGGACACTTGGCAGTTAAAAGAGCAGCTCTGAAGAGCAGCGTAAGGAGGCTCAGTGGCAGACGTTACTGTCGTCCAGGTGTTGYGTCGCTGGATCTGCGCGTGGATTCCATCGCGTGGTTCACGTGCGGACTGACCCGGCCAAGCAGGAGTGCTGCCGTTCTGCTGTCAGGCCTCCCGCACACCGCTGGCCCTAACGCTTCCTTGAAATAATACAGCTGCAGAACCTGCAGCTTGAGCTAGTACAGGTCTTGCTTTCTTGAGTCGTGTTTGTTAGCAAAAAGTTGTCAGCTCAGTAGGCATCTTTGGTGTCCCAAGAAAACGCATAAAACACAGCTAATGCCTACGTAACAATTGCCCATTTTGTGGTTTAACTTTGAATTCTAATATGCTTGTAATAGAACTAGCTGAAGAAAAATTTGTTTTATTCTCTATGTAACAATTCCAACTGTATGATTTTGCATGAGTCTGTCTTTATTTCTTGTTTGTTTTCTAGTGCTGTAAGCATGGCAATGTCTGTGAAAAAGTGAAATTTGAAACACATTTTATATTGATACTTCTTTCACGCCTTCTGTTTTCCAAGTTGAACTTCAATGTTGAAACTAACAATAGGGCAAATCCTGTCTCACGTCAGCAAAAAAATCAGTCCGACATAATCTTTCTTTGGCAAATGCTCTTCCTGTGTTTAGGCAGCTGATCCTTGCTTTGGGGAATATCTAGGCAGCCCTTTTCAGCTCTGTTGTGCTGGACTCCTGTGCAGCTCTTGCAGTGATGGAGAATTTTCAGCTTCTGCAAGTTGGGCTTCATGAAGGTGCCTCCTGCAACAGGGTTGAGAGCTGAGGACCATCGGCCATTTTAGCACGAGATGTTGTCCCACCCTCCTTCCTTATGCAGGCGCAGCTCTCCTGCGAGATGAAGCCAGACTCTTGTTTTGTGGTATCTGGTGAGGGAGCAATGGGCTCAAACTGAAATCCGGGAAATTGCACTTAAACATAAGAAAAACTATTTTCCTGTGAGACTGAACACGGGCGCAGGCTGCCCGGAGAGGCTGTGGATCTCCATCCTTGGGGATACTCACTTCCCAGCTGGGCACGGCCTCGCAGCCTGGTATCGCTGGCCCTGCCGGAGCAGGAGAGGGCRGGGGGGGGCTCCAGGGGTGCCCCTGCCTCAGCCCCTCTGCCATGAACCCGGTTTGGGTCTGTCCCGCCTGGCCCCGCTGCCCATGGCAGTGTTTCTGCTCCCTTCTTTACACTGGCACCAGTGCTCCTGTGGCAGAGGCACGAACCAGTTCGTAAACCGACCCCACTGGGAAGGCTGCACTGGAAGGGCTGTGCTGGGTGAAGCGGGGAGCGGATCGCACGGCTGTGGGAACGCTGGGACCGGCGGCAGTTGTCCCACTTCAGTCCTCAGCGCCGGGGAAGCGCTGGCTGGTTGCTGTTTCATCTGCAGAGGTGCACAGCAGACTGGCGCCTCACTTGTCTGTGCGTTGTGTGTCAGAGCTTATGGTGCTGGGGCTGATAGCTCAGCTCAGCGCTGCCCCTTCGCTGCCTCTGTCCTGCGTTTTAATCCTGCGGTGGCCTTGGATGAAGCCAGGTGTCTCAGCACCTGTTACGTTCTGAATTTCCTTTACAACCCTCTCTTTCTCTTGTTTACTCTAAAATGCAAGCAGGGGAAAAGTGCATGCAGGTCTCAAGGTTCATAAATTAGAAAAAGCTTTTGCTTTGGATGATTTTCTGAATTTGAAATGAGTAGTTACTTGTTTTCTCTTCCAGTGAGAGGATCTGAAGGGCTTTATATGGTGAATGGGCCACCTAGTTTCACAGAGAGCACAGCGTTTCAAAGGTACCCTTGTTATCACTATTTTTGGTATTTTGCACAAAAGAAATAATTTTCTAAAAAGTAAAGGTAGACTCTAGAATTGAAAAATGTATAAATATAAATGATTTTTTTCTTACTGTCAGTAGTTCAGAAAATTGATGGTTTGGAAGGCTTTACACTTCCCTGACTACTTATTGCCCAGGTAATAATTACTGAACAATTGCAGAGTAGATTGCACTGTTACAAAGTGCTATTTGGGAGCGCAGCAGGAAAATTGGTGTGTTGCTTTTTCTTTTTGTTAAAAATACCTTAACTTATGCAGTATGTTTGAATGCTAATGTGCATTTCTTATTTCTTTAGGGACTCTGGAAAAAATTGCAAAGCTGTTGCTTTTAGCAAGGATGGTTCCCTCTTTGCCTGGTGCAATGGAGAAAAGTTGGTGCATTTTTATGATATTAATAATTTACTTTGTATTAAATACCAAATCAGTTATGTCCCATTTACTCTTGTCTATGTAAAGGCTATTGCTGTTAATGAAAATGTTTGCCTACGTGCTTCTGTGTTATTCACAGTAGTGGCTTTGTTTCCTGAATATCAGATGAAATATTTACTGTTTTTCTTACATTTACAATGCACCCATTCCTGTGGAATCTGGATATGCTTTATTTGGGTTTTTTGTTCATACTTCCCAGTATGATAGTACCTGGTTTTCTGGGATTAATCTATTATTAAAGTTCACAGAAAATGAAGATTCTATGCACCTTACGTACAGACGTCACAAGGTTTCTTTTTTTTATAGACCAGGTGCACTAGAGTTTACTAGAGGTTGTCCTTTACATAAGAGTGCATCATGGGGTGGCTGCTGTAAAGAGGCAATAAGGCTTTTTCTGAAATTCGGTATTCTTACTAACAGGTTAAAAAAATCGGCAAGAGTATTTAGTAGTACCATTTAACCATTTCTTTTAAAGTAAGTAACTTAGATGTAGGATTCATTACTTTCACCGTTGTTTCTGGTTCTCCAAAATATCCAGGCTCTTCATTTTTCATTAAAAAAATCATTTTTGTCAATTGGAAAGGTCAATTTCCAGAAAATGTTTGGGGGGGAAAAATATTTTTCAAACAACTGGGTTGTATATCCAGGTACCCATACTTCAAATGAGAATATTCCAAATGGCAAATCTTTCCAGTCCTGCCATGCCTCTTTGTTTTGGGGGCTGTCCATCTTCCTTCATTTTTGAGGGGGAGCAGTTAGTGAGATGGTGAGGAACAGGCTCCTAATGCAGCTTCTGAGAACAACAGCGGCTTGGATGCATCTTGGTGTGATCTTTTTTTGTTTCTTTGGATCCATATGTGGCAGATCTTTAATATACAGTGTTCAGAGGTGCCGCTTGACCTTGTTTGTTCAGCTGTCTGACCTTTGCTTTTTACTGTCCATGTCTCCCTGCATCCCCAAACCTCAAAAAGCCCAAATCTTAAATGTTGTATCCTTATAGATAGAAGACCTTTAAGAATATATGGGATAAATGCGTGTTTTAATTCTGTAGAATCTTTTTGTTGGCTGTTGCTCAACTGTAGCACTGTGGAGGTGCGGATGGACTCTCTATGGATAGAGTGTATCCTGTTTCTGGTTCAGAGTTTAAATGTTGCAGATAAAAATATGTGATATGTTTTGACCAGTGCTTTCACTTAGTTTCTGTTATGCTTGGGTGTCTGGTTTTAAAACGTGTTCTTGCAAAAATTTAGTAAAAACAGGAGAGGGGAAAAAAGCTCTTCTAATTTTGTTACTTTGGCCAAATTTGGAACAGATCTAGAAGAGTCAAATACGTGAAAAGTTACCTTGGCTATTAATAAAATATTCCAAGCATGTTTTATTGAAACAGCATCTTTTGGTTCCAGAGTAAATGTTGTTAATGTCACCAGTGCTGAGTTACTGCGTTCCTTTGATCTTCCGAAGGCAGTTTGCCTTGAATTCTCGCCAAAGAATAATGTTCTGGCAACATGGCAGGCCTATACAAGTGAGTATTTTACCAGCTTTAAAAGTACACGGGGTAACTGCATATTTTAGGCTTTCCATTACGTGATTTGTTATTGTAGCATATTTATTGGGTAAATGAGCAGTATAGAAAGTGTACAGAAAACTACATGGGTAATCAAGTATGTAGTGGAGGAGGGAGGGATGCTGTCTTCTGAAAGCATCTGGTATCGACTGTTCTTACAAACACTAAATCAGACTGCATGTACTAACAATTACTCTATCAAGTAAATCACGTGTTTCTAAATAATTGCTAACTGATCTTAGTGCAGAGAGTGTTTTTGAATAATATGCTTCTCAAGCAGTTTATATTCATGTATAGACAAGGAAAATTGTAACCTGTCTCAGAGTAGTCATGTCCTCCACTGGGCATGGCTGACTTGAGTGTTCTCCATTGTCCAGAGGGCTTTATTCTCTCCTCTGCCTCTCTATGGAGTTTATGTTCCTGATTTAGGTAGCCTCAGTCTCATCTCAGTTGCATGTCTAAAGTAGACAGTGTAAATGCTTCCTTAGACAGAAAGAGCTGGCCATAAGCTGAGTGTGTGGGAAGTGGTCTGGGACAGGTTGTAGGATAAGACAAGGCAGCACAAGTTGATGCCAACTGCAGGCTGTTAGAGAACTGCTAGGGGGTCTGTTTTGAATCATTGGTAGAAATAGACAGGCTGTAGTATCCAGAGTGAGTAGAAGGATAGGGAGAGTTTAAAACCAGCAGAACCATTTTGTATGGCTTGCAGATAAAGCTGTGACTGCAGCATGATGGACAAAATGCGTTGCATTCTTGTGAGAACAAAATGCAGGAATAGAGAACATACCTTCATTGTTTGCCAAGAGGACAGCTTTTGATTTTGATTAAAAAACACGCATTAAAAAAATCTGTCCTAGTGTTGGTGGTCCTTGTCTTGTAATGGGAGTAGAAACCCTACACTTCCAAACGTTAGTTCTTTCTGTAGACTGAAAGACTTATGTTAATAGATAAAGCAGTTAGCAGTTTAGGGTTTAGTCCCTCAGGGGCTGGGATGCTTCTTGTTTATGCATGTTTGGTTGCTTGTAGAATCATGAGATGGAATGTCGTCATGGTGAAGCAGATTTAATCCCCAAGACCACTACTGTAATCCATGTTTTTGTTGCAGCTGCTAAAGATGGCACAGCGGGGGTGCCCAACCTACAGCTTCATGATGTGAAAACTGGAAAATGTTTAAAATCTTTCATCCAGAAAAAGATGCAGAACTGGTAAATAACTTTTCCAGATGCTAATTGTTTGCAAAGAAATGTCATTTCCAAAATCTGATCCAGGTAAATAGAGCTTTTAGTGTGGTGTTGGCTTTCGAGATATTGCCTGCTACTGGCTGAAAGCAAGTATCTGTGCTTGTAAGTATGTATGTATGTAGTATAATTGTTCATTTCTTAGTATAAATTTACTATCATTTTGCACCATAGAGAAAGCTGGGGGGACAATAACTAAGTCTAGTTGCATATTTTTTACTATGCAGATGTCATTTGTCCATTTGAAACACGTATCATGTTTGAACTCGCTTGGCTTTAAAAATGGAGGGAAAAAAAATCCTAGACTACTAAGGATGAGCATCATTCAGTGTTTCTATTTTTTTTCTTTAAATGTAGGTGTCCTTGCTGGGCAGATGATGAAAGCATTTGTGCCAGGAATGTAAACAATGAAGTGCACTTCTTTGAAAACAACAACTTTAGTACGCAAGTATTTCTATAAGAGAGTTTCATTGCATTCTATGTAGGCCATCTTCTTTTGGGTGGGTTTTTTTTTTTTTGCTTTCAATTTTTTCTCCTCATTTCTTCTTTTGCTTCCTTTTTATTTGAAATATTACCTACATTCTATTTGAATTTGGAATTCAGAATCATTATGTTTTAATGAAGTATGTTTTCACTTTCTTGTTTATCTTTTCAGTGACTTACCTAGTATGAAATTCATCTAATTTTCAATTAAAGAGGCCTGATTTTGTATTGTTTCTCATTTAATGAGATGCAGGAAATTGTCAATAGAAAACATGATCTATGATTATTTCTTTGGGTTGTGTGTATTCTGTCAATGAACTATTAAAAAATGGCTCATTAGAAAATGTATATTGATGGCAAAAATGAAGTTGTGAAGCTAGAGCATTTTTTTCAAGGAGTTTTGGTACTAGTGGTAGAATATTTGGAGTCAATAGAGGTCAAAAAGGGAAAGGGGAAGAAAAAAGCAGGAAGATAAAAATGAATTAGAACAAAAATTTAAAGGAATGAAAGAAAACTGCTGGGGGGAGAACAGTGGGGTGTGGTTTTGGTTTTTGGTGTTTTTTGGTTTGGTGTTTTGGTGGTTTTTTTTTTTTTTTGCTTTGTTTTTTTTTAAAGCTGCTACAAGAATTACTCTGGGAGCTAAAAATACAGCCTATGAGAGATGCAGTTTCCTGAGAATTAGCCCTACTGATGTTAATGAAACTATACTAGGGAAGCATGGAATGTCTGTTCCAGCACGAGGTCTGCTGCTCAGCGCAGACTTCCTTGCTGGAATAAGGTTGTGGGTTGCTGCTGTTAGTTTACTTTTTAAAGATGCATTTCCGTAAGTTGTTTGTGTAAAGGAGCAATGTTCAGCACAGAACAGGCCTTTATGAACGGCTCCTATCGGGAAGAATCATCCAGTAACGTTGTGAGGGGGGAATTCCTGGCTCTGTGTAATGGGGTGTTATCTGGAYGTGACTGATGCTGTTTCCTCTGAAGTCAGCACAGATAAGATGAAGAACACTGTGCCTTGCATAAAACACAAGCTGTGTTCACGTGGGGTTCGGAAGCTTCCTTGCTGAACTTCCAAATACTAAATACTAGATTTCAGATCTAGGCTCAGTTCAAGTTGGTTTTGTAAATAAAAATGTGCGATGAAATGGGAAGGTAATGGTTGTTTCCCTACTAAAAGACATCCTTTATCATTATATATACTGTTCTTTATTATCCATGATACAGACCCATAAAAAGGTATAGTTAAGTAATCCAGGCTAACATGGTTTGTCATTAATGTCATCACATCTGTGACTTTTTTTTTTTTGCAGATGCTATTGCAAATAAACTGCATTTGCAAAAGGTTAATGATTTTATGTTATCTCCAGGAGCGCAGCCAACCAAGGTACTTCTGATGGTGTTTCCAATTTTTTTCTTGGTTTTCTTCAAAAAATTACTGTAATTTTAGTACAACGTACTAGTAGCGAATAGACCCTGTGCTACCAAGAATATCATCTGCAATAAAATCTCGTGGCTTTGTTTTAGGTTGCTGTGTACGTTCCGGGCAGTAAAGGTGCACCATCATTCGTTAGACTCTATCAGTATCCCAACTTTGGTGGCCCTCAGTCTGCACTAGCCAATAAAAGTTTCTTTAAAGCTGACAAGGTGACAATGCTATGGAACAAAAAAGGTATAACAGCTGTATATTTAACTTTTATATTCCACCAATTTTGGATTGAATTACTTTGTTTACTGTGTGGGTTTTGCATTTAATTTGCATGTGCAGATAAATACTGAAGATATCCATTAATGCCAATGCAGTGTTCAGGTTACAATTCTGAATATCCTGAAGTGCTCATAACTTTCCTATGTTGACTTCCGTAATTTTGTATATTAAGAATATTCTACATGTTGGTAAATTTTGCAGTTGAATAGCAAATTCTGTGATGATTATGTATTTAGACTGTAATACCAGAGCATAAACTGTTCTTAATCTGTGAAATTGTACACACACAGACCTATCACAATTGGGATGAATTGCACAGTTCTTTGTGTGCTTTGCTGTTTGTTAGCAATGAGCTGTTTCAGAGTAATTTTGTAAAAACTGTTTTTTTTTTTCAACCCACATTGATTGGAATACAGGGAAGGTATTACATACATGTAGAAACCATATGTGGGCACACAGTTTTGGATAACATGTACATACAAAAGCTGTGATGAAACATTTTATTCAAGGACTGATCAGGATGCTTGGTTCCGGCCTTAGTCAGATGAGTATCTTTTTTATGGCTGCAAAAGTATGTTCACCTTCTCATAATTCAACGATGAATGAAGAGACTTGGCTTACATTTTTCATTTGAGAAAGGAAGATACTCGTTCCATTTGGGTTAACATTTAGGAAAAATTCAATTCAGAAGAGAATGATACCAGCACTGTGACGGAAGCAACTAGCTAGAATTCATAATCAAACTAATTTCTCTTTGTTCATGGTAGTTTGTGAAATAGTTTATATAATTTGCAATAATTGTATTGAAATAACTGTATGTCTATTCTATTAGCCACTGCTGTGCTAGTAATAGCTAGTACAGAAGTTGATAAAACGGGTGCTTCGTACTATGGAGAGCAAACTCTGCACTACATTGCAACAAATGGAGAAAGTGCGGTCGTACAATTGCGTAAGTAGCTCTCAGGCATTTTTTCATTGATTTATAGCTCTCAATAGTGGGAATTGCTGTTTCACCAGCTTTTGTTTAATGTATGAGGGGTTTTTTTTTGTTAAGTGTAATGAAGTAATCTTTAAAAAAAAAAAAAAAAGTACTCTTAACAAAAAATCTTTCACCAGAATGTTTTTTTAAATCTGGAGTAAGGTGGGTTGGTGGGGTTTTTTTTTTGTTTTTTTTTTTTTTTTTTTTTTTTTTTTTTTTTTTTTAATAGCTGAATTATCTTATTGTCGTTGGTATACTTGTTGTCTTAATGTCAGTGGCAGAGTGTGCACACTTTCAGTTAAAATATACAAATAATCTGCTTGGGAGGGTGTTCATGTGCACAGGAAGGGAATTGTGCATGTTTACTAAGGAAACACCTGGACAACGGAGCCAGCTTCATGTCTGAGAAACCAAAATGGGCAGGAAAGTATGTTACCAAACAGAATAATCCTGCACGCACTTTTAGACATGCAATTGATGCTGTTACTCCAGGAACAGGGGCAGAGTGAGAGCTTTTTTTTTTTTTTTTGAAGTATATTGGAAAATGGAATTCCTATATTTTGTATAGTACAATGGAAAGAGTTCCAAGACATACAAATGATGTGTTGGGGAGAGGCAAGTTGATGCTTTTAATTTCAGTGTCTTGCTTGAACTGGAAGTCCATTCATTAATTTCCCCTATGGTGGTATTTTTTCACTGTCTTGAGTTGTTGCTGTTTATGGTAAACACCTCTCTTGTTTGGGATTATAGAGAGGCTAGTTTGTTGTGAGTATTTCAAAACACTGGGGATGGTGTGATATAGACTATCTATGCTTAAGTGACTGTAGAGAGACTGAATATATTCCCTTCAATACGAGTGCTCATTGGGACAACATCTGCAGTTTGCCTTCTGTAGCAAAACTTGTGGTAGGAAGTACTGTGCCCCATTTCCCTTTGTTGCTAACTTCACTGGGAAAAAACAATCAGGATTATAACTCGGTATCTAGAATCTCTGGGAGCACTTTCCTGGATTGAGAACACTAGTTGTTTAATTACATGCTTATTAAAACCTTCTTTGCCCTTTGAAATGCATCTTTATTAAACAGGAAGCTTATCATTAATTTTCATTTAATTTAGCTATTCCTTTTCAAGGAAGAAAACCAAACTGATGTCTGTCTTGTAAAACTGTTTTTTCCAACAAAAGCAAGTGGTGGGCACTTGGAGTGGTGCCTCATTTCCTGTGGATTTGTATCTGCTGGTTACTTTTGAGGTCCAATTTTGAAGCTTTTTTCACACTAGCATTTGTAGAGGGCTTTTAATTTTTGACTAATACATGCTCATGCTGCAGCCTTTGCCTTAGCTGTTGAAGCCCATATAAAGCTGCCCTCATCTCTCCAGCTGCCTACTGTCATGAAATGTGCAGGAATGTAATTTTCTTTCAGACCTCTGTCTCTGCAGTTGCTTTTGGTTACTGTCATCTAAAAAGTTTTAAAGGGGAAAACACACAGAGAGTGTGATTGCACAGCCTAGTTTCTAAAGATAATGAGGCTTTAGAATAACAATGGGAATGAACAATTTAAATAGTTTGATATTTTGGGTCAATGTCTGGATTTAAGAATTTTCAGTAATGCACTTGGCATTTATCTGAAATACAGGTAAAGATATCCAGATTATGAAAAGTTACAATGAACTGTGGTTTTTACTTACCACTGTATATTTTACATGAGTTTCCGTCACTAATTCATTGTTCTTCAATATCGCCTAATGTTCTAACACCCAGAATAGCTTCCAAAAATATCAAGTTTTAATCGTTATGTGTAAAACCATTTTTTGTGTGTGCTCTCACTTTTAAAATCTGTCTTATAAAATACCGTGCGTGAGCACAGTCCAAAGATAACTTAGATCAATATTTTGCTGAGCTATGCAATATTTCTTAGATTAAAAAAAGAGGAACTAGTATCCAGCTGGTATAAAACTCCTGTTTTTGCAGGTTTCCAGTGGGACAGTTTGAGAAGGTCCTGAGAGATCATACTTGAATAACGAGGAAAAAAATTAAAGGAATTTTTTTACATGAAAAAAATATGCTTACTGTTAAAGTGCTGATGCTGACCCTACAGAGGTAATTTGGAATGGCTGCAGTTATTGTTGCAAACCTTAACTAAAATTAGCAGAAGATAAAATGTTGTTTTTACCTCTATTGTTAGCAGAATTCATTTTCACTGTCAATAATTAGATCACAGCATTTTAGCAAAGCATGAAGTTAAGAATTGCTATTGATTTTATTTTTGCTTGCACTGAAAAGATATAATCTCCTAACAACAGCTGCATATTTTCCTTTTTCCTTTAGCAAAAAATGGTCCTATTTATGATGTTGTTTGGAACCCCAATTCTGTCGAGTTCTGTGCCGTGTATGGTTTTATGCCTGCCAAAGCAACAGTTTTTAATCTGAAATGTGACCCTGTGTTTGATTTTGGAACCGGTCCTCGCAACGCTGCCTACTATAGCCCCCACGGACACATCCTAGTGCTAGCAGGATTCGGAAACCTCAGGGGACAGATGGAAGTGTGGGACGTTAAAAACTACAAACTCATTTCCAAACCAGTAGCCTCGGATTCCACATACTTTGCTTGGTGTCCTGATGGTGAACATATTGTAACAGCTACATGTGCTCCCAGGCTACGAGTCAGTAATGGTTACAAGATATGGCACTACACTGGCTCTCTATTACACAGCTACGAAGTTCCATCAAATGAAGAAATGTGGCAAGTTTTCTGGCAGCCCTTCTTGGATGGAGTGTTCCCAGTGAAAGCAGTAAAATACCAGGCAGTTCCAAGTGAATTGCCCAGTGCTGAGCCAAAGCCTGCTCAAGCGTACAGACCTCCAGCCCTGAGAAACAAACCTGTAACAAGTTCCAAGCTTGTAAGTAGACAGTTTCATATATGAACTAAATTGTTCTGTTTCATTGCTTTGCCCATCTTTGAAGCCTGGCCTCAAATATGTGTATATATTTAATGAGAGACATTAGAAGAGTTATCAGACAGACAGTAGTATTGTGGGGTTTTTGAGAGGTTTTCTTGATAATCCTCTTTGACACTTTGCTCACTGTTTGCAAGAATGTATGCTAGAAAACTGAAATGTCTTTGGTCCAAATACTCTCCTTTTACAAAGTCATTTGCAAACTTTAAAAACACTSTCTACAACGTGTACTGGAACAATAAACTGCAAATTGGGTTTATAGTGAAATTGGGTACTCTAGTTAAGATAGAAGCCTCTGATTTGGGTGACCTGATTTACCAGTCTAAACCCAGCTAGGCAGGTGGTTGACTGTCCTCCCAACAGCTTTTGTTTGTTTGTTTTTTTGGTCAGTTTGCGTGTTAGAGATTCCATTGTTAGCAAGACAGCTGCAGTTTAAACAGGTTTCAGTACAGTGACCTACTTGTCTAATTAGTTTCTTTTCTGCCAGTTTTCAAAGTAGGCTGAGTAGCAACTAATTACATTTAACAACTGCACCCTTGATGTTTAAGTCTTAGAGAACTCTGATTTTGAGCCTTGTGCTTTTGAAGGAAAGACTGCTGCTTGGCTTGTGAGGAATCTATTAATCATACTAATGTCTGATTTCGCAAATGATCAACAAGCAGAGGTAGTAGAGAAAAGATGCATTAAATAAAATAATTCTGTTTACTTATATGGGAAAGAAATCGTCATATGCATTAAAACTCTTAATTGAGGAGCTGGATTGTTATCTTAAAAAAACAAGTCTAAACAACCCGCTTTTTCACCTCCCATCTAACACCCTCCACCCCATCTCCCCTCCCAGCAACCCATTTTTCCTTTCTTGTCACTAGGAGTTTCAGAAAAAGTTGTCAAAAGCAAAATGCCAAGCTTCAGTCATTTTGTGCTGTTTTATTCCTCTTTGATTTTATTTCCCCCAAGATAGAAAACATGATGATTTTATTATTTTATCAGAAATCCATGAAATCTTTAGGACATACAGGATAGTCCCATCCAAACTTGAGAATGGATGAGTTTGAAATGCTTTTCACACTGTCCTCTGCTGCTTGAAATAGAAAGGGCACATACTTTTTTTCCTTCTTTCTTTCTCCTTCCTCTTCCTTTATGGTTCATCTTTGCATATGGTGTTGTCTTAAGTAGGTTTGGGGGTTCACTGTTATTTTTTTTGTACCAACACRCTTGCCAACAATGGAATACAGTTTTCATAACTGTTAATTTTGCATATCCCACAGCATGAGGACGAGCCACCTCAGAATATGAAACCACAGTCSGGAAGCAGTGATAAGCCACTCTCTAAAACAGCTCTCAAAAATCAAAGGAAACATGAAGCGAAGAAAGCTGCTAAACAGGTACTGCGAAAGTAGTTCTTTCAAGGATAATGTTAATTAGTTTTCACAAACRGCACTGATCAGTCTCAGAGCAGTGACCCTTAGTTGCACTGAGAGCCCTCCAYGCATTTTGTCCGTGCTAAGTTGTGGGGAGGGTGGTAGACTTTTTAATCTGACTAAAGCAGGTACAAAAGGATGACTTAAAAATAACAGCTTTGGTTAGTTGCTGTGAATGTTAGCTGAAATCAATGTTAAGACTAAGTAATTCTGCCCTTTCACCTTCAGACAGTCTGCACAGTTTGTTCCAGTCTTAGGTGAGAGGTAAGAACAGACTTGCTGCTTTGATGTGTCCCCCCAGCAGGGCAGGGCTGAGGCATGTTATCAGGGCAGACCAAAGACGGCCTGTTCTGGGTCACCTCTTTCCTTGCTATTCTTTGGCTAGGGAGATAAAAATCAGCTTTTGGTATTAGCCTTCCAATTTCTACTAACTTCTGAAGCAATAATTTCTTTAAATAAAATTTTTTTTTTTTAAATTTCTTACACTGGTTTTGAGTCCTTTCTCTTACTTCAGAGACAGTGACCCACCAGTCTACTTTATAAAATATTTGTGTATGTGTGTGTTGTGTCATCCTTACTGATGTTTCCCTATGCTATGTATAGTTGGTGTCTTGAGGAGGTAGAAATTAAACRAGAAACAGCATGTAAGTTTTTATAGATAACCCTTTTTTCGTGGAAAGCATATATATATAGGTAACGAAATACATCAAAGCAAGTCACAAATTTTGGAGAACACCAGCAAACTAGTGAGAGAAGAAATATTAAATGGATTGCTTGAAATTATTAAAGACACTTTGCAGTCCCTTTGTAATCGAACATATTTTCTAGATAATGTGTTTATATTATTTATTTACAGGAGGCCAAAGCTGATGCAAACCAGGAATCTACGCAGTCCTCAGCATCACAGAATGCACCACGGAGTGCTGTGCCTGCYGTAACATCAGGAGACCCTGAAGTTGACAAGAAGATAAAGAATTTAAAAAAGGTGAGGGGATTTTTTTTTTTTTTAATGAACAGGAGATTTCTCTAAGAGATGGTCTGTAAGATCTAGTCTGATTGTAAGGTGACTTCAGCTCAGCAGGGTAGCATTTACATAGATGGTAATTGCCTGAATTTGTAAACCRACTTCCTTTTGCTTTTCCATCTTGTAAAACAGTAGAGGTCATTGCTTGCCAGGACTCCTAAAGATCTTACCAGAGCAGCGTCTAGGCAGCGCAGAAGCCGCTGACAGGTGCACAAAGAGTATTCCAGTCTCCTGTTAGGAATACTGTTGCATGTGCACCCAATCCTCACAGCTGAGGGGTAGGGGTACGGCTTCAAGGTGTTCRTGCTTAGAAAGCAGCTGTGTGTTCATTGGATCTTGGGTCTGAGGAGGGAACCATGCTATGTGGTTTCGGTTTCTTCCCTAACTTCTAAATGGTATGAGTGCGAAGTTTACTGCCAATCTTGGAAATTCTTGGATTAAATAATTTCAGAATGGAAGTTGTTTGGTTCAGGCTAGAGAATCTTTCCCCTTTCTGCATAATGCATCAGGGCTTTTTTCTCTTGGCTGCCTCCTGCTTTTCCTGGTCCTCTGTTTTGATTAATATTCCAGGCTTTCTGAAGAAAATGTCTGGTGAAGAGGGATAGTGATAGTGGAGGAGTAATTTCTGAATTTGGATCTAGCCCTTCAGTGAGACAATGCGTGGTGTTTATGTTTCAGAGACTAAGAAGCAGTTTTGTTCTTGAAAGAAATGTCTTTTATTGGTGGGGAATTCCAGATTGAGCATCTGGAGATGCTTAAATGAAATGTGCCTTCCGTATTGAGACCTGCCTCCTGGTAAATTAGGCAATTGCAAGTGCAGGAACTTCTAAGACTGTTTTTTCTATTCTTGGTTCACCAATATTTTTGTGTTAGTGTGCGTTTTTTGTTTTGTTTTGTTTTTTTTTTTTTTTTTTACAGAAACTAAAGGCAATTGAGCAGCTGAAAGAACAGGCAGCTGCTGGCAAACAGCTAGAGAAGAATCAGGTACTGTTAAGTTGTATGCAGTTTATTCAAGTTTCATTTTATAATGAGCTACATCTGTGACATCTTGTGCTTTTTTTGTTCTAGTTGGAGAAGATTCAGAAAGAAACTGCTCTCCTTCAGGAACTGGAAGACCTAGAACTGGGTCTTTAAAACTTAATGGAAATCCAGCGTGGCGTTAACACCAGGTTCATGCAAAATATAATTTGTATTAACTTGAACACAATAAAATGTTTCAGCAAATGACTGAGGATGCAAAAGTCCACAGATTTGCTGCACACTTGCCTTTTAAAAAGCTTTCCTAAAGGTTTGTGCACGTGTGAAACTGTAAACAGGTAACAAACATCACATCAGCCAGTTCTGCTGCTGTTCAAACCAGAAATGTGCTTATGTTCCTAAAGCGTATTGCTGAAAAAATGGAAGCTGCCCGTTGGTTTATCTTTTCCTTGTTTGGGTGTGAGGAGGGAAGGTGGTGAGGTTTACCCAGTTGATAGCTTTATTATATTTAAAAAGATGTGGTCTTTATGCAATAATGGGATGTAGATAAAAATAAAGAGCATTTAATAGTAAAACGTACTTCTGTTCTTCTGTTACAAGGGCAGAGTCTGCAAAATAACGAGGCCGTGCCACTGCGATCAGAAATAATTGACTGCTAGGGATAAAAGAAGCTTCAGGTACCGCAGCTGCTGTGGTGACCCTTGCAAGTTTTTTACTCTGATGTTTATTTTCCGTTCTTCCAGTTCTCGTTTCCCCCTTCCCTTTTCCCGGTCCCTCCATTTGTGACCAGGGGACGGATGGTGATGCGTTCCGCGCTGTCAAACGCAGAAGCCACAGCCGCGAGGCTCCGCACCCGGGGCGGTGCGCCCGGCTCTGCGGCGTTCTCTGTCGCAGCCTCCGCCGCCCGGGCGGCGAGCTGGGCCCTCACCGGCGCTACCGGGCCCGGCGGCCCCTTGCGCTGAAGCCCCCTGGGCGGGGCGGGGGCCGGGCTCCCCCCGCGCCGCTCGGCGCCCGCCTGCCCCTGCTGCCGCCTCCCGCTGGCTGCCGCCGCGCGCGGGCCGGCCCCGCCCCGCCCGGGGCCTCTCCCGCGCCGAACCCCGGGGCCGGCTCTGCCCAGCGGGGATCTGCGGCTGCGCCTCGCTGGCCGGGGGCGGGGCCTGGCGAGCGTCACGTGGCCGCCGGCGCCTGCGCGGAGCGGGGCGGCGCTCGCGTGACCTTGGTGCGGCGGCTCGCGCGCTTCCCCGGCGGCTGCGGGCGGGGGCGGCGGAGGCGAGATGCGGGCGGCGGTGCTGCTGCTGCTGCTGCTGGCGCTGGCGGCGGGGCCGGGCGGCGGCTCGGCGGAGCAGGGCGGCCTGCCGGCCAAGAAGCTGCGCATGGCCTACGCCACTGGGCCGCTGCTCAAGTTCCAGATCTGGTGAGGGCGCCCGGCAAGATGGCGGCGCCGGCCGGGCCTACCCTTCCCCCTCCCTCCCCGTCCTCCCCTCAGCGCTGCGGCGGCGGGACCCGGCGGCCAGGCCGGGCCGCGTTCGGCCCCGCTCGCCTCTCTCGTCCGCAGAAGGCGTGGGGCCGCCCCTTGTGCCGGGGGRCTGCAGGCCGCGGCGGCGGGGGAGCGCCCGGGCGAGCTGCCGCCGGCGGCCCACCCCGGCTGGGGCGTGGGAGGTGTCCGGGGCCGGCCCGGCTCGGCGGGCGAGGCTGGTGGTCGTGGCGGCGGGAGCAGGGAGCGGCGGCGGGGAGGCGGGAGCACCGTCCTGCGGCTGCCGGCCCGGCCGCGGGCTCCCCGGCGCGCTGGGGCTTGGGCGGGCTGCCGGGCGCTGGTGCCCACCGGCCAGCGCTTGAGAAGATGACTCTGAACAAATGGCTACCCGCGATAAAACCGCTCTTTTCAGGCTCTTTTAGCATATGCTGTGGCATTTTACTGGTTTAGGATTACGTTTGGGGGGAGTTGATGTCTTAGCAAAGGCTGTAAAGAAGGTTTCTTTGGTTTGTGTTTTTTTAATGACTGTATTGCTAGCGGTCAGGGAGATCAGGCACCTTTGTATCTTCCTAAGAATATTCTTGGTGGTGTCAGCTGCTCAGAGCAGAACCGAGCAGGAGAAGGAGGGGGTGAAGTAGTTCCAGCACATGCAGCTTGTTTGCGGAACAAAAAGAAGCCTCCGGCGCCTCTCACCGTGTTTCCGCGGTGCTCTGAGGACGGGCAGGGCTGCAGCCGCCGCCGGGGCGGCGGGACGGGCCCGCCGCCGCTCGGGGTGCCTCGGCGGGGAGGAACGGGAATGGTCGCTGCCGTTCCCGGAGCGGAGTCTCGCCCGGGTTGTGCCATGCCGATCTGTGAAGCACCGCGAAAGGCGTGCTCGGGAGAAAGTACTTTGGTTTTTTTTGCGGTGAGCTGAGGCCAGATAATTTTTATTTCAGTTACTACAGAGGCAGCTGGTAGAAACGTGAGCCAAAGTACAGCTCTGTAATATTTAACTCTTCTGTGGTTAATCTGTTCATCCTTATCCCAGAAATAACTGGGAGCCAYGTTACCTGTCTGTGGGCAGTCCCAGAAAGACTTAAATTTAACTAGTGAGGAATTAAAACCACATTGTATGGAACTTTTTTTTTTTTTTTTGGACACAGAAGAGGGTGATACTTATGCTGACTTTCCAACTTAACAGCTTTTTACAGGGGAAACAAGTAATTCCTTGCTCAGTGGACTTTACCAAAACATTGTGTTTGTGCTAGTATATGAAAACAAATTCGTGTAAAACCAAGTGCCTAGCCAGCTGTCAGGATTTTTGATGTGTAACTTAGCTGCAAATCGGTTTTCTTCTTTGGCATGAAGAATTTTAGTTTTATTTTAAAGCGAATGGATTATGAACAGTGCGAGTACTGGTGTTGCCAGTTTAGCAGTGACTTTAACGTACAGCACTCCAGTTTCAGTGACAAACCCTGTCTGCATTTAGTGTCTCCTGAGGCTACAGGCGGGTGTTTGAGGAGTACATGCGGGTTATTAGCCAGCGGTACCCAGACATCCGAATTGAAGGGGAGAACTACCTTCCTCAACCTATATATAGGTAAGCAGATGACTAGCAGTAGTAATTGTCTTTTTTCAGTATATAGGCTCAGCATGGTGAGTGGTGAACATGTGCATTTACGCTTAAATAGTACTGAAAATGGAAACTTAAGGGTTTTTTTCCCATTATGATTATATGCAAGCTCGGTTATCTTCTCCCTTCCAGATAGCCACCTTAGTTTTCCATACAAATATTACCATCTGGAGATCTGTATGATGAGGCCTGTTGTGTTCCAATCTGAAGTAAATTATATAATTAACTTTTTTCCACAGTGAATTTTTCCAGCTTTTCTTCATGATGTATCTGGATGTAAATTCACGTTTGTTGCTCAGGCTTATGCACTTAGTGACAAATTCCTGTAATAGCTTAAGGTTGCAGGGGAGGGAAGAGTTCGTTTTTAACATCTAAGTCAGGGGAGAGCTAACCTCATCACAGAGACTACCAGAATGTCTTTAGCTACAGTTTGGGGGGGCGGAGGAAGCCCAAAGAAATTTGGAAAAAAGACAAAACGAAAATAGTGTTATTCCTATTATTTAAGCCACTGTGTACATGCTAGAGAGTGACGCCATAGTTACTGTGGTGGCTTCTGAACCACTTCTTGACCTAATTACCGTAATAATTGCAATGGTAAGAATACTACAAGATTGAATACCTCAGTGTTAATTTGCTCTCTGGCTATAGGTTTAATTCTTACAAAAAACTGTAAGGTTTTCTGCATCTGCTGGGAAAATGCTTTATGAGGAAGTAGTGCGTGTCAGTTAAACTTGTCTCTATAATATGGAGCAACTTCTTTAAGAAACTGAATGTATTATCCAGTTTAGACATGTATAAGTTGAAAGCAAATTTCTATTTGAGGTCTGCTTAGGAAAAAAAAAAATCTGCATGCATGGTGTACAAGAATGGTATCCTTCTGAGGATGCATGTTTTTGTTAATGTGTGTTGCTTTTTTGTTTTGTTTTKTTKTTTTTTTTTTTTTACAGCGAGATAAACTTGAAAAATTTTGTATTTCCTCTGAAACACTTGATTGTACACTGTCAAAATTCTTCTAATTAGGTGAATTATAGCTATGTAGTGGTGAAGTAGTAACTGTGAACCTTCTAAGTCACTTTTGCGTGTTGTCTTTTGATAGGCATATAGCATCCTTCCTGTCTGTCTTCAAACTAGTATTAATAGGCTTAATAATCGTTGGCAAGGATCCATTCGCTTTCTTTGGCATGCAAGCTCCAAGCATCTGGCAGTGGGGCCAAGAAAATAAGGTAAGCAGCATACTTTCTTCTTTTATTTTGAAAAAGCAGTTTTAGAATGACTTCATGAGAGCGCTCTGGGAGTACTTCACAATTCTTACTGATATAACTTCCATACACTGCAGCCTTAACAGAACCTTTAGGCTTCTATAACTAAATATACTTGAGAATTTTTCAGTAGTGTAATTATTCTTAATAGTAGTGCTTCATGTTTTTGACAGACCCAGATTTGATTCTCAGCATCTCTCTTTCCAAGCTGATGACGCTGCAGAGGGACAGCTGAGGTTAACGTTACTGACAAAGATGATAGAAGTTTTTTTTATTTTTTAGGGCTCAAGAGTAGAGTTTCAAGCTGGTATCGTTGGTGTTAAAATGACAGCTTCCTTTTTGTATTGTCTCATAACTATTTTGCAGTTGTTGCTTTCATCAGACTTTTAATAGATTAGGCATGCAATTAGATGGTGGTTAGAAAAATCAGGTTGAAATTTTGTGGGTGTTTCTGCAGAACATACTCAGGCATGACAGACTATGCCTTGTGGGATGAATATCCCTGTGAGTCAGTACTGGTGATGCTAACAGATTAATGTTGTTGTACTCTGATTTATAGTAACCTTATTCCAGATTTATTCTACTAAACAAAAGCAATTTATAAGTTTATTAACCTTTATATATTTTATTGGTGCACAGATCCTCAAACTGAGCTACCCAGTGCAGTGGTTCTCTTGTCACCAGTCAGTTTGAATGTACAGAAGCTGTAATATATCCTGTTTAATTAAAGGGGCCAAATCCACTACCGAGCTAGGCTGGCTGCAGTGCATCTGTGATCCACGGTGTTGTAAACAACTAACTATCTCCCATGCTAAGTTCTTTGGTATTGCAGTAACGCGTGTGAATGTGCCCTTGCGCATGAGAAGGGAATTATAAAGGTGCTGGCAATGGAGGAAGATGCTGTGTTGCTGAAGATTGCATCATTTCATCCTGAGGCACCAATACACACAGAAAATTCCAGATGATTAGCTTGAAGAAATGCTAGAGGGTTGACAATTCTTGTGAACAAAATGCAATTTGACTTGTTCTGCTGTTTGTGTCTGGGCCTGTGGTTCTTTGATCTGAAGTGTTACTCTGAAAATGACAGGCAATACGCAGGAACAGTTGTGTTCCCTTGTCATCGTACAAGTGCCATCGTAGCCATGTACTACAAACTGGCTGTTAAGATGTGCATGGATTTGTGGAGGAAAGGAGCGAGAAGATGTAACTTTGAGTCAGAATTGTGAGTGGGGTGGTTTCAGAACTATTTTTATACCTGTTTTGGGAAGGCAACGTGCACAATCTTTTTAAAAAGAGGATGAAAGGAAGATGTCTATGCGATCGGAAGATTACTTGATAAAGTGCAGAGGGGAGTTCAAAGGCACCTGTAAACGTCCAGTGCTTATTAAGAGTGAATAAAATAAGCTGTGGCTCACACAGCTGAAGTATCGGGGATTCTCTCTGTTCTCTTCTAGGTTTATGCTTGTATGATGGTCTTCTTCCTGAGCAACATGATTGAGAACCAGTGTATGTCAACAGGTGCATTTGAAATAACTTTGAATGGTGAGCAGAGAACTTTCTGTTTAAGGGAATCGCATTGTGTTGCGTGCGTATGCACAGATTTGGGAGAGCTGTTGTGTTGGGAGAATGAGGGATGATGTTATGAAATGTGGTGTGTTTCAGAATGTGATGGTATGTGGTAATTGCCATCCATTTTGAAACTGCAGATGTTATATATCACAATAAATGATGAAAATCATAGGTGTCTCATAAAGCAGTTTATACAGATGTCAGTTACATATATTTTAAAATAGCTACGTAAAAACTTACTGAGAGGAATGCTTGGTCACTTGGAGTAGCTGTGTTATGTTCTTTCTTTGCACATGATGTGCATTAAGTAAGAAATGATCAACTAGGGAAGCATACTCTCTGGTTAATTAGATGCTTTCCCTATCCTGTTTTCTTATATGGTTTAGCTTTGGAATCCTGTTGAATCCATTGCTATTCCCAGATTTTCGGTACCAGTGGACAGCAATACTGATTTTTCAGGTTAAAGAGTCTGTGGACCTTCTGCCTTCAAATAATTTTATGGTTTTAAAGATTATGTAAGCTTGATGGAGTACAGAATTTTTCAAGCTCTAGGTACAAGTATGTAATCTAGCTCTGTGCTTTATAATCTCAATTTATGATTGTGCAGGATGAATTTCAATGTAGTAGTTTCTAAGTCGAGTCATATACTGCAGAACCTTTTAAAGACTGACTGCATTGCATCAAAGTAGTTGAAGGCGATGCACTTCTAGTCCCAAATCTCAGATCAGAATTGGCAGCAGAGCCTTCCTAGGGGTGAACAATCACATCTGGACTGCTGTAAGTTTCTGGTTTGCGTTTTGGGACAACGTGGTTCCAGTCTGGCTTTGGTTTTATATAGATGACAGCAATTGTATTTTTCAGCGTGGGTTCATGAAGTGCTATAGCAGCGAGGGATATTTGAGGGAGTATCTGTCAACATCAGAAATGAATGTTGTGTTTACCCTAAAGTGTTTATGGACTGTGCTGCCTTTTATATTTTGGGGCCGGGGGGGTGGAAATAATGGTTGCAGCTATTTTGAGTGGAACCTTCCAAGCCAGATCTTGGTAAGCAGAACTTTTGAGGGTCAGCCTTAGACATTAGGCAGAAGTGAGATGAAGACTAGTGAGGCAAGTTTCAAAGATTTAGCGATGGTTTAAAAACTCAGTATGCTATTCTGCCACTCACTAATTATTTTTAGACGTTCTGTCAATGGATACTTTGAACCTCTAAATCCATGTGATGTACTTCTAAATGGAAGCATTAGACTCTGTTCTCCCAGTTGGACTGGGTTCTAGGGTAGCCAGAGGTTTGAAGCATTGTTGATCCAGATATTTCTCTCAACATAAAATTGTACCAACTTGCATAGCTTCCTAGATCTTATAAATCCTATGTTTAAACTAGCCCTACGTGTTTTCTGACTTTGTCAATGTGCTTTTCTCCCCTCCATGTGTTTTGTGGTAGATGTTCCAGTGTGGTCTAAGCTAGAGTCTGGCCACCTTCCTTCCATGCAGCAGCTTGTACAAATTCTTGATAACGAAATGAAGCTCAATGTGCACATGGAGTCAATGCCTCATCATCGATCATAGCCCCATCTATCAGCACTGAAACTTCTTGTAAGTCTTCTTCCAGTCACCAGCTGTCTGGTGACTYGGATGTGAAGGACCGTATGTTGCAGATTGACCATTGTGATCTTATATTGTTCATTTAAGAGTGTTATACTGGAGAACCAGTGACTTTCAGTAAATTGACAAGGATGATTTTACAGATACTGTTTTGGTGGGAGGTTTTGGTCTGGGGTTTGTTCTACCCGTTTCAAAACTGGAAGCTGGCATTTTGTGACAGAAAAAAATGTGTTACTGCGTGCAGAAGGCCTTAAGTTAGTAACTGTGTTAGCAGAGATCAGAAAACACACTGCGTTATGTGCCTTAAAATAGTCTATGTGCAAAGGGTTTCTCTGTAACTTGTAACCTAATTGTATTGCATGACCCTAGAAAGTAGAACATCTTCTTGCTCCCATCTGTGTGCTGTACTGTTTTAACCTTCCGCAAATATTCCTCAACTGTTAGGGGCAGAGGGTTCACATCCATGCTTTTATATTTTATGACAAACCAATTCCGTGTTCCTATGTCACTTGTGGCTTTCAAAACATTTAGCTTATGATTCTTCATAGGAATGTTGATGTGCTACAAAAAGACTATCGTGGTGCAGAAATTGGCAGTTGACACTTAGGAGACCACTTAAGTGAAGTATTGATTAGCTGTGGTGCAGTTTTTGGCACAAGAATGCTTTGGTTTGAGAGACTGGTTTCTTGGCATTACCTTGCCAGCAGACACCCCACTCTCGAGTGACAGACCCTGTGCTCCCGTTCCTGTTGACTGACATCTTGCAACTCCTCTCACCACCTTAAACTGATCAGTTGCTCCCTGCTGTAGCAGTTAATGACCTAGCTCTGTTCAAACACCTGCACAGATTTCCTTTGGAGCTCTGCTTAAAATGATTCGGCTTCTGCAAATTCATATTTATGCAAGCAAGAACGTAGCACGTGGAGGTGTACGTTCAGAGAAACCTGAGCTCTATCAAAGCACTGCAGGCAGTCTCACTCCTTGTAGGAAACCACGMTCTGTAACCAGGGCTTGCCCTGCTGTTTCTCGCTGCTTCGGAGCTCAGACTTCGAACCCCGCTTTTTTTCACTATCGATCTCTCCCTCCACTAACGCTCCTGCAGCTTCCTGAAGTGGGGAGAGCAATTCAGAGAGATTGCTCCCTCGAAGTCCTCACGCAGGGAGTATGAGAAACAGTTGACTTTTGGTTCCCGCACACATGTCCTGTTTGTTCAGTTAAGTCTGGTTTGTCCTAGTAATTTAGCAAAAGTCATCTTAATCATGAAGTTGTTTTGTATTTTTAAAATATTATTTAGTATTAAAAAGTTTGGTGTTTCCTGTACTTTTCAGATGGGCTTGCTGAAGCCCAACATCCTATGTGTATGGATTTGGAGGGTCTCAGGCAGTATTCTTTGTTGCAAAGTAGATTGATGTCACTTCCAAGCTTACAAAGCATGCTAAGACTGTTCTTAGGTAGAATTTTGTTTAATGGGATATGAGTTTAGAAAAACAACAGCAAAAAAACCCCCATTCAGTTGTATTTCTATCCACGTGGGAAGTAACACTACAGGTTAGGAGAGTCTGATAGTGAGACTTAGCGACTTTGTGTTGTAACGTCTCCTTATTTGAATTCATGCTAATGTAATGTCATTCTGATGGTATCCTTGTAGGCAGTCACCCAGAATAAAATAATAATAGTACTCTCTTGCCATGAGTTGTGACATCCCAGGAGACAGTGCTTGTAGTTCAGGTTTTATAATCCAAAGCGTGCATAGCCTGCTGTTCTCCCCAGTTTACAGAAAACGCCTCGGCTCCCTGTTCCGACAGCGCTGGAGATGGTTTGCTCGTGTAACGCGGGAGCGGTTGCCGACTGTAACGCTTGTGTCTCCCTTTCCAGGCATTAAGTGGTGGTTTCCAAAGGCAGCGTGGCTCAGACCCATGAAGGCCTGTACTGAAGACAGCAYGCTGTTAGTACAGACTGGATGCTTCTCTCGCAGCCACGTTGTGCCTCCTGAAAAAAAACTTAATGAAAGACCTCTTTCAGTGCTGGCCTGTTTCCAGATACTGCACATTCATGGAGTGCAATAATACTGTATAGTTTTTTTAAGATTTCATTCGACCAGTTCATAGCTCAACAATGCAGGCATTACTAATTGTAACTTATTTTATATTCATGTTTCACACAATGGCAGATTGAGTTGATATCTGATTTTTCCTTGGGAAAAAAAGTTTGTTTAATCTGTTCTATTTTATATGAATTTATGTTCTTTTTGTAGTTTAAAATGAAGTTATAGGAGCGTCTGGTATTGTCCTAAACTGTTAAGTAATTGACGGCTGTCTATCAAATATCGTTAATGTGGTTAAAGCAGGTTTGTATATTTTTCAAAATATATGGCAGAGTTGAACAGTGCATTATATACTAAATTATATAAACAAAATTATATGCAGAGTAGTTACATCGTTTTGTGACTTCAGTAAAAATTAAGATCAACGGCTCTTTAAATTGTGTTTGCCAGCTCAGGAGGTTTTTCCTTGACCATTATGAAGAGATGAAAAGCTGGGCCTTTCTACTGTCCTAAATAGAAACTAAGAAAGTTAATTTAAATAAAGAGTTCCCATTTACTGTGTGAAGTACCTTGTTTGAGTCGCTGATGGATATTCTTAGAATTGCAATTGAAAAAAATGCATAAAAAGCCTACTTTCCAAAGTCATGATCTTGTGTTGGTCTTGTCTAAGCCCGTAACAACCTCCGTGTTCTGGAAGGAACACACGGAGCTTTGTCTTTCCCTTCGTGCACAGCTGCGATTAGAGCTCAGGTGCCGTTGTAGCGGGGGAGGCTCACGGGGTTCAAGTGAAGTCTCAAATGCAGTTTTCTTGCAGGGGCTGGGAGTTTTCCTCAGGTTGGCTTCCCAAGTCGGTGTGAGTGCAGGCTGCAGCCTCCCGCCTGCAGCTCCTCTTCACCGTTGTATCTCCTGACTGCGCTGTGCTCCAGGCCGGGCGGCCGAGCGGCCGCAGCTCTGCTGCCTGAGCGGGGAGGCTTGGTCCCGGCAGCGCCTGCCTCCCGCTCTGTTTTTTGTCCCTGCTCCGAGCTACAGGGTTTCACGCCCCTTGTAGAACCAGCTGGAGTGCTTCCTGGGTCCTTCTTACCAAAATGATCTCTGGATGGGGAGGTGAGGGAGGGAGATTTTCTCTGTTGGGGCAGTAAATCGGATGAGAAAGGAATCTGCAGAGCTGCGACGAAGGCAGCTGTCGTGGTCTGTAAGAATTGTCTTTGACCCTCCCCAGGGCTTCAGGGGCTGATGTAAGAAATGGTAAACCACAGCTCTGTCTGCCCAGCTGAGAGAAAGGTTGATGCCAGTCCTTACGAAAGTATTGCTCATCACAACCATTAAACATGCAGTGGCCTCAGGGCTGCTTTGGCTCTGTGATTAAATCATCCCTTTAGGTAATTCATGCCTTCTCTTCTGAAATAGATTAACCAAAATTTTCAAGTGTGGATAAGAGTTTTAGTTTCTCATTAATTATACACTTCAGACAAATTAGACAGAAAACAAATGCATAGGCTAGGCTAAGATTTTTCCATGAGCTGCTCACGTTACCACCCTAGTGATACTTGCCCATGATCTGCTTGCTGCCCCCAGCATTCCTTCTCTCCCACCCGAGCAAGATGGTATAGCCATATGTTGGTGTTAGGTATGTGAGAACTGTTGCTGACGTCCCTTACGTGCACTGGAAGTGCAGCGCTCTGTTTTCTATTGGGGCACAGGCTGGCAGGGTTTTGGTTGTGTCTGTGATTGCTCTGGGTTGTAGGGTGCCCAGAGCAGACTAGTTCTTGTGGGCTGGACATGATTGCTATTCACAGAGCACTTCCAGATGGAAAAACTGAACAATAAAATGGAAATATAGATCCTTGATGGTCATTAAAGGCAGTGATACCTGCCAGCCTTCTTGTAAACCAGTTGCCAAACACCAGCTGACGACTCAATATTTGTGGTGCTTTACCCAGGAGAACTTGTTCTAGTCTGAAACTGGTGTTTCCTAATGTCTAGCTTAAGCCCAGCTGAGCAGTTTTGGATCACGGGTGTCCAAGCCTGGAAACCTGTCTCCAGCAGTGCCTGGGGGACAGACCCCGGGGCGAGCATACGCTGCTGCACATTGACCCTCTCTCACCTCCCAGCCTCCAGAAATACTCAGAACGGGGCTTTCTGGGCCCTTCTGTGCTGTCTGTGTATTCAGTAATCCCGAAAGGGTTTCCTCRCCTTGAATCATCTTAGTAAACACCTCTTTCTTTTGTGGAGAAGGGTCTGACAACCAGCATTGCTGGGGACGACGGGAAGCCCAGATGCCCAGGTGCTGTCCTGGTGTTAAAATTGCAGCTTTTTGCTTTCCTGTGCAATGCTACTTTGTAATTTTAAAATGAAGGTATGAAGACCCATTGATCTAAAAAAGCCCTATTTGAACACGTGATTGATTTCACCCCTGTGCAAAATGGATATTAAATAGTAATTCTGAGGGGCAAATTCAAGCTTGTTGATCTTGGCTTGTTAAGGACAAGGGTAAATGATAGAGGTGTGGTGGAGTTGCCGTGAACTGGGTGCGGACTAGGGAAGGATGGAAAAAGGGACTCGCGTTTCCCACTGTGAGTGCAGGAGAATGGGCTGTTACACGTAAGCCGTTTGCAGCAGAGATCTGTCTTCGGGTCTCATCTCACGCTGGCATAAATGAGACGTAACCCTGCTAAAAACTGGAATTACAGTGGCACAACAGGCCAAAATCAAACTCCCAGGTGTGATCTTTGTCTTTCTCAACCAAAGATTAGAATCTAGAAAATTTTGAATCTAACCAAAGATTTTCACCCAAGCTGCCGCGCCTGAGTCTGCAAAGGCCTGTGTTTCACGGGAGCTGGGCCGTGCGGCAGCAGGACGCTGCTCTGCCTTGGGCTCTGCGGCATGGGGGGACGGTCCYTTGCTCTGGGGAAAGCTTGGAAATCGCCTGGGCATGGAGAGGCAAAGGGGAGCTGGCGGCAGGCGTGTGCCGATGCCCTGCCACTTCTGGTAATTGTAGTACGCGATTTTGCCCAGTGGACTGCGTTACAGGCTTTGGTGTGGGTCTAAACCTCAGTTACTCTGTTGAACGTCCAGTTTCTGCCCTTTCCCAAAGGCCCTGCACCCCACTGACACCCCTGTGATGAGAGCAGCGCGAGCAGGAGCAGTCCCCTCCACTGCCCCCCTCCTGGGGGTGGGGTGTTCCCGAGGCGGTGGGGGCTGGCAGGCGCTGGGCTGCGCGAGCCCCTTCCAAATGGCGTTTGCCGTGCTATTAGCAGAGCTGTCATACTGCTCGTTAACAAGAACTTGCAGGTAATGTCTGTCTTGGACTGGTAGACTTAAATTGCAAATCTGTAATAAATGTGAACTTAATGAATATAGTATGTTTATCCAGAGCCTAATTTGACATAAATTGCATGTAATATTTTTGGATTCATTTACTGTGCAACTTCCTATTAGTGTTGCGGTTGCACAAAATCCCTGTTGTGGAGCCTTGAGATCCCGCACTGGAAGGAGAGGCATTTGGAGACAGTCTTAAGAAGGCAGTTCAGTGGCAGAAACCTGATTTAGAAGCCCAAAAAAATGCAGCAGGGTTAAGAGAAGTTGGGATAAAGTCTTAGAAAAGGCGTTTTGCAGCACTGGGAGGGGATGGCACTGGCTTGCTGGGAGGAGCGCGGACTGCCTGCATTCCCATCCTCGCTGACTGCTTGTCTCCGCTTTGTTTGGCGAAGCTGCTCCTTATCGCTCTGCGTCACAGGCGTGCTTGGGAGCCGGCCAACCCAGCCAGCGCCCGGGCRGTGAGCTCCTGCCCTGGGTGCTTTCGCTCTGCGGCGGCTTGTGCTGAGCACAGGCGAGGACTTTGGCTCTTCTGCATCTTGGAGCATTCCTGCAGGCATGGAGCAAAATCAGATGGGTAGGAGGGAGGCCAAAAGCCCTGAAAAAACCACTGGCGACTCATGGCAGCTGGGAAGGTCCCAGAGGTCTCCTGGGATGGACAAAGTGCCCCTTGAAGGACTGACTTAGGTGCTCCTGGCCTCAGTCTGCACCTGGAGGATCTGAGGCACTTCTGTCCCATCCCTCCAGCTCGGCCACACGTCTCCTCGTGGTGGGGTTTTTCCTCACTGCGGCCAAGTTTTCCTGGGCATCTCTTTCAACCCTCCTCGCCTGGGAAGATGGTCAACCTCCTGTACGTGGTGCTGCATTCCCTCCTGAGCTGCCTCATCACCCCAGCTGACCTGCTGGTGATGGTGGCTGTCTTCCAGCTGATGAGGAAGCAGCCAAGCATCAGCTACATCTACATCCTCAACCTGGCCACCGCTGACCTGCTGGTGGGTGTGATGTGCATCGCTGAGGCACTGGACAACATCCTCGATGGGGATTTTGACTGCAGCAAGTCCTTCTGCCTCCTGTGCATCACCATGAGCATGATGCCTTGCATCGGCTCCATCCTGACCCTGCTCCTGATCTCCCTGGACAGGTACTTGGCGGTRACGCTGCTGCTCTCCTACCCCACCCTCCTGAAGAAAATGCCCATGGTCCTCTCCCTTGTTGTCCTCCGGATGCTGTCCTTCCTTTTCAGGCACTTGCCTCTGATCTTGCCCTCCCTCCAACCAGGCAACTACACGGGTTACTGCGGGCTCCTGTATGCGGCCAAGAGTGAGTACCTCTACGTGATCTGCTTTGGCATCTTTGCTCTGTCCCTGCTGGTGTTGGTGTGCCTGCACATCTCGGTGGGCAGCATCGCCTACGTGCAGCACGCACAGCTCCAGCACACCTGCGCCAAAGCGGGGCCCCTCCACGCCCGCCCAGCCACTTCAAGGGACTGTGGACCGTGCTCATTGTCCTCGTCGGCTTCAGCCTCTCCTGAGGCCCCTACCTGATGGGGGGCACCGTGGAGGCCGCCTGCAGCTCCTGCAGCCTGGCTGGCCCGCTCAAGGACGCCTTATTCCTGCTGGGCGAGACCAACTCCCTTATCAACCCCCTCATCTACGCCTTGCACAGCAAACACATCAGGAGCCACCTTGCAAAGCTGCTCAGGTGCAGGATGAAGGGCCAGGTGAAGCCCCTGGCCTCGAACGTCCGAACTGTTGGGAGCTGGGGCAGGGGCCGGCCTGAGGCACCCAGTTCGTGAGGGATCTGTGCCCCACCACCTCCGCCCGTGCTGCTCCCATGGCTGCTGGGCCCTCGGTGGGAGGGAAACGCAGAGTGCCCGGTGCAGCAGAGCCTTCCCACTGCATCAGCCATTTATGAGCTGCTGCCAAGAGGCTACAGCTCATCCACACTGTCTGCTGTCCGCGTTAACAGCCTTCTGTCCCCAGCATCCGCACAGACATCACCAAGACAGTGACCTTTGATTGCTTTGGACAAACTGGGGGCTTTTGTCCCTCTCTCTGCATGGGGAACRGCTGTGTCTCGTACCTGTAGCAGGCTGAGCTGCCGTCCAGTGCTCGTGCCAGGGAAATCTGGGCATCCTGCTTGTGCCATGTCCTTGGCAGAAGAACTGGCTGTGCAGAGCAGCGCCTGTGCGGCTGACTTCTGAGCAAACACCTCCTCCCCGTATACCTGTCACAGGCTATGACTTAGCTGTGCTCTGTTTGCTTTTATCTTTGTGTCACATCCACAGGCTGAAACGATGGGTCAGCCTGGGCTGGTTTCTGCTGGGAGACAGAAGGGAAGTTGCTCAGGAGCAATGCACCGACATCAAGCACGGATTTACTCTGCCCTGAGCAAAGCCCCTCTTCATGCCTCCGTGGCCAAGATGCACTTGTGGGCTGACAAGAAAATGTGCTCTGGTACTCCCTGCCCCACAGCCCCGCTCGCGCTGAGCGAGACCCTGTCGGGGTGGAATGGCCCCAGGAGAGGGGCCGTGCAGAACGGCTATGGGCTGCCCTTTGCTCCGTGCCACGGCAAGGCAGGGCTGCAGGCGAAACCTTGCTGAGTGTGTGCAGGCACTGCAGCAGCATGGAGCGTCTCACTCGGCTCGTTTTGCCTTCACACCACACACATGCTGGTTAGACTTGAGCATTTACTATCGCCCTGACTGAGCTGCGTAGCTCATCACTTATATCAGAAGTTGTGCAAAGCTGTAAGATCTTTAAAGTCTGTGTGATAAGGTACGCTGGAGGCTTGATTTTGTCCCATTGCTCATTAGAAGGAAAGTTTAAGCATCCATGCAGTCTGTCGCAGAGCCGCAGGATCCTCACCCTGAAGGCAAGCAGCAGGAGCTCGTCTTCGCCCAGCCAGGTCAGGGGAGGCAGCTGGCTGACATCACTGACCTGGGGAGCGGAGGTGAACAGTGTCAGCAGAGCCACAGCAGTGCAGGACGGGGCTTCAGGGCTTTGGTCTCTCCCCAGCAGACAAACCTGGCCTTGTGGCAGGAGCCCATGGAGGAAGGGAGCTGCCACGCACCTTGCCCACATGGATCACGGCTCTCCTCCCTGCGGCAGAGCCAGGGTGACCCTCGGGGCCATGGCCAGGGACACTGGGAACCTGCCCGGGAGCACTTCCCACACTGCAGCCCCTTGCAGAGAGCCAGGGCTGCCGGAGCTGGCGAGCCCCCCGGCTGCGTGGGGACCGAGCGCAGGTACACCTCCACTGTTTGCTGTTTTGGGGGGCAGGACCGTGGGCAACACAGGGAGCACCCACTGCGGGATGAGTGCGCTCCCCCACAGATAGGAGCTTCCCTGGCCACCCTGCTCCCGCTGTGGGGAGCAGCTTTGTGTGGAGCTGCCTGTGCGCTTGAGAAATACCTGCACTTTGGTGCCCACGTTGAATTTTGCTTGTTGCCCCATGGCGAGGAAGGAAACGGTGATCTTGTCCTGGCCCAGGATCCTGACCCCCACATGCCGGTTCAGGGAGATGAATATGGGGCTCAGCGGGACGTGGGGTCCTGATGACATGATGCTGTTTGGCCACGTCCACCTTCTCACCCTGCTGCCCTCTTGGTCCAAATACTGCCCTCCCTGAATACTCATGTTTATCCTAAAAGAGAGGAAAATCAAAGCTCTGCACCCTGCGGCTGCCATGGCTGATGTCCCTCGTTCCCCAGAGGGTCGGGACTGAGGCACAGCTAGTTTGGGATCTAACCCCCCATTTCAAGACACAGCTGGGGTAGCCTTGGTCTTCTGGGAGGCACCCGAAGCAGGGCCCATGAGGTGCTACATTTGTCTTTTAATTTTTGAATGCTATTAAAAATACCCTTTGTGACCTTTGAAATTTAAAATGCGCAGTGGAGAGCAAAACTGCTCTGACCAACGTGAACATACCACACAGCTCCGTTTGGATAATAGCAAGTACTTCTGCCATTGGACTTAAATACYGCTTGTATTTCAGCGTTACTCGGCTTGTCTTCCTGTACTATGCAAGTAAGCCGTTTTTTCTCTCGTACAACAATGATTGCCAGATTTCCAGATGGATAGCTGTCGTCAGATAAGGTGTTCATAACCCTTTTGTTTGTCTGGTTGGTCTATTACTACATACTAAATATTTCAGAGCGCTACTTTGGAGTATAAAAATTGACATATTACCTATATCGCTGTGTTAAAGGCGGAATGGTGGTGTGCTGCCAGCRTTACCTGGGACGCTGTCAGTGCTCTTCTCCTACATGGAAGTATTCTGTATACACTGACAAAAGAGCGGTTAGAGATACAGAATACATTTTTGTTGTTTTCTAACCAATAACCCAGGCAGAACCACTTAGCAAATTTATTTTAAAGACACATTTTTGGACAACGCTTACAATTGTAGAAGCCTAGCAAAGTGAAGTGATCAAATTACTCAACTTGGATGACAGCAGAGAAAACAGGGGCAGGTATTCTCCCAGAGAAAAAAACCAAACAACCAGGGGCAAAAAAGGCCCTTGCCCCTGAAACCTGACTTGAACATATCCAAAAGCAGGTATTCTGTGTCTTACTGGGGTTTCCCTCCAGCAGGACTTGCTACTGTGAGCGCGTGCATTTATGGCACTTTGCCATTTGTCATCGCCACGACTGGCAGCATCCCTGGGACGAAGGCAGCCTGGAGGGCAGAGCAGAGAAGTAGTCTCAAGCCCCTGTCTGCTTTGGTGGCAGAGCTCAGGTACACTTTCATACACCCCCGGGTCAGAAAGAAGTCAGCCACAGTAAGGAAAAACAACGTGGGTGACTTAAAATGTTATGGCTTAAATAATAGCAAAGGCAGCCTGAAAGCTATGGGGTCCTTTGGTGAAACTGCCACGTTTTTATTTCTTCAAACTACTMTTAGTTACACTGGTAATTTCAGTTTGTCTGTGCACCTCTTACATACTCCTGCCTGCAGGACAGAGACGTCAGCGCTGTGCTGGTGGGAAACATTGTGCTTGTTTGCCCCTGGGGGAAGGATGGGGCTGAGCGCTTTCGGAGCCCACCCCACGGGACCCCTCGGCCAGCAGCACCCTTCCACGGGTGGCCAGAGCTCAGGAGTGGGTCGGAACACTGGGCCAGCGCACTTCTTAAGCTGGGTATTAAAGACACAAGTGCCCATCCTTCATCGAAGCTACTGGCTGCTCTGAAAAACTTCAGACCAAGAGCTATGTAAGTGGTTTCACTACTGCTTTTTGTCAGACTGTGGAAGCGAGTGTGAGTGGTGGATCAGGTTATTCTGTGATAAGGCAGCCTAGGACACACTTAAAATTACAGTTAGAACCCTGGATTAACACAGGCAAATGAGCCCCATAAAGGATACAACAACTGTGCTGTTCCATCTGGAAGCATGGTAAGGAATTTTCCTCCATGTTTGTAGTATTTTTCCAACAATTCATTCTTCACTACCTAAGATTGGAAAAGAAACAATAAAATGGGTGAGAGCAGTCCTGCACCAACTGCCCTTTAAAGGCAGGCAGGTGCTGGGCTCCAGCCACTCTGGAGTGTGGACACAGCCAAGGTGTGGCCCATTGCCATCAGGCAGCAGCTACTTGCCCTTCCACCCACAGGGGTAAAATCGCAGCAGGTGATGCTGTAGGAGATGGGCTCCTCCTCGGGCTTTGCTGCTCTCTCACCAGGCACCAGCGTCCGGCCCTTTGGCGATGGGGGCTCCCGAGAAAGCAGGTAGGAAATTGTGCCAGTGTGATTTGAACCTAGAGAGCAAAGGGAGGGTTTGTGTGCATCGGGAAGGGCTGGCAGTGCCGATGTCGGGGCTGCCTGACACCTCTGCAGGGAGGCTGTAACTTGGGGGAGTGGGGATTTCTAGCTGAAATGCTCCATCCTGGGAGTCTGTCTTGGGGTATTTTCTATCTAACGAGGACAGTCCAAAGTGTTCAGCTATTTCAGAGAACAGGATTATGAAAAAAGATGTAGTTTTTTCAATTATGTATATATACACATCTGCGTGAGTAAAGAATGCCTTTTTTTGGATAGCATTCATGGCTCCATGCTCTGGAGGACTGACGATCTGAAATACTTGGTACCGCAAAAGCCTCAGTGCCCTGCCATCCTCTGTGAAAATATGCCCATATTGTAAATCTAGTTCATCTGTTCTTAGTCAAAATGCCTTTGATTTTATAGCTAGATCCAGAGGGCTGCTCAGTCATCCACAGCCTGGGCTAGGAATTAGTGAAGCATTCACCTGATCAGGCAAAACATTGATCACCCTAATTCTGGCAGTGCCTACCTTCCAAGGGCTTGKCTTTGCCAACATATTATTCTCTAAGGTCAATTTCTGTGCATCTCAGCTGAAATGTTCAGATAGAAATACTGAAATCACAGCAAGGAGAGATCTCTGTGCAATGGGAATGTAACTGCTTTTGTTTTTTCATGTGAGGGATTATTTAATATGGCAGTATCTAATTTAATGGGATTGCACACTTGACAATGAACTAACATGTCGCTGTATAAATCCTCCGTTCAATTAGAGAGCATTAGAGAAAAGCAATTCCATTGAATTCATTGTTATAATAAATAGACAAATAAATACATAAGGAAATGCAAACTCACATTCAGCTACACTCGTTGGCTCTGCTGCCAGGAAAGCTAACTGTCTGGCCATTTGTCTCTCCTGCTGCCTGGAAAATGAAAGCGTTTCTGATATACATTCCATATATCCTCTTTTGAAAGCTAGAAGTACTGGATATCCTTGCCGTAGGAACACAAGTTTCTGAACCTGTTTTTCTCTCCACTCACATAATTGCAAATAACAGTTAGAGGCAATGGAATATCACCAAAATAATAAAATAATAATAAAAATCACCAAATCAAGATTTTATGTAAAAGAGAAGGCGAGCTGCCCACAAGATCAAGAAAACAGCTAATCTCCAGGAATATTTTCACTATTCTTCTTATCTAGCTTCCTATAAATTTGACAGTGTCTGACAATGGCTTTGGTTTATGCTCTGTACGTAATATGAGCTACTTGCACCATCAGACTGCAAAGGATCATCAAGGAAACTAACAGCTTACTTCCAGGTACGCTGATTTGCTTTTCTTTAAGCCTATGCCATAGGCTTAGATATTTGTATAAGCTTTGGGCCTCCTGCTAAACAGCCCAGCAGAAGTCAAACTTGCAGAGTTCTCGTGTCTCTGGAAACTGGAATCCAAATGCATGTCGCAGTTTATGCAGCAAAATAGAGAAATACAAATTCAAGCTTTGTTTCAGTACCTGAGGTAAAAGCTAGACCCAAATATTATCCCTCCCACAGCTGCAATTATGTTTTTGGCTCTACCTGTCTCTAGATATTACGTCTGTCAGCAGCAGAATTAATGCTTTACTTAGCACATAGCTCGCCACCTTCCAATACAGCCTGGTAAGAGAAAAGCCAAGAGGGTCCAGATAGAGTATGAACTTGTGTTGCCTAAAGCAAATTTTTTTCTTCTTTCATTCTCTCTTGTTGCAGTTTCATTTTCTTAATGCTTCTTTTGTCTCCGGAGTTGCCTGTTGTTCCTTACACAGACCCGATCCCCAGTTCTCCCTGTAGTTATTTCATGGTACCTCTGGTACGCTTTCTCCTTTGACAGCAGCCTGTCAGCTTCGGTGCCATGGGATTCATGGGGGYTGACAGCAATGGGAACGCTCCAGGCACCTTCGTGGTTCTTCCTCTCGTTTACGATGAACTCGTAGAGGTCTCGATTACGCTCGCAGCAGAATTTCTGAAAGGCAGATGAGCGGTGCCACGAGAGCGGGCCTTTCCACAGCAAACCTCTGCTAATCTTTCCCACCAGCTTACTGATTCATAATCCTGTGACGGTGGGCAAGCGTCTTCGAAGGAAGGGAACGGCTTCAGCAGGCTGCCACAATACTCGCACCTCGGAGCACAGTCCTCCTCTGCCTGAAGTGGAGATGGGGAGAGAGAACAGGAGGAGGACAGAAATAGGGTATCAGCACACAAATCCTCATTTTATCTTGGGGAAAGAGGGCTCTGCTCAAAATGCAATGTTATAAAGCGTGCAAGAACTGTTAAAACAGCTCTGTGTCTGTGCTATCTTGGAAGGATTTAACTCAAAACAGGTTCAGGAAACCACCAAAAAGAAAAGCCGATCTGTAGTAAATAAACAAATAAATAAAGCCTCAAAGAAATGCAATGACTGTAGTATTTATGAGACCCGTTCCTTCCAAGGGAAAGCTTCAGAGCATGCAGAATGCTACAGTTGAGTACTCTGATGCATTAACCCTTTCAAATACATTGCTTGGGGCTTGGGAGAGAAAAAGCTCCCAGATTGTTGCACTGTTGATGATAGGAAAATCTGTGGGGAATTTCATGAGGAACCACCAGCAGATTTGTTGACAAAAGAGCTGAGCATATTTGACCAGATGCAAATCAGGGCTGCTGCAGGATATATTTTGAGGATGGGTACTAGATATTCTGAAAGAAATAATCTATTTTTGAAAACACGTTTTGAAACTGAGTTATAGAAGATGCAGCTGCCAAGAGCACGCTGCTGAATTTCGTGTCTAACGCCTCCACTCCCAAGGGCAGCACACCTAGCTTAGCGCTCCCCGGAGAGACAGCAGCCATCCAGCCACAGCAGCAAGGGGCGAGGGRACTTGCTCTGGGCCACTTAGCTGGTGCGCTTCACTTACACTTCATTTACTACACTACGTGTTTAGCACTTTCATTCAAATCCTTTTCTGAACATACTAATTTGAAATACTTGGCTTCTCTGGAGCGTAGTTCCTGGAAATTCCCTTGCTCCCCACCTCATGCCTAGGATTAACTCTCTTTGATGACTTTACTCTGCTAAGGGTTATGGGGAACTCTATGCCCTGCTTGTATTCTTTGACTGTAGATCTAGTATTTATATAAATTTTGTACCTCTCTTTTAGCCAAAGGGCAAAATCTTCTGCTAGGAAATTCTCAACATAGGATGCAGCGGTGGGGAGAGGAGTTGCACAGCCTCTTGCTGTTTAGGTGTGCACAGCAAGCATTGTTTCAACAGCCTCACAAAAGAAAAACCCTTTCATAAAGGAACTCCTGCAGTGGCTTGGCAAAGGGCATTATTTTTATTTTTCCTACATGGGAATCGTAGGAATTAAAATAAACAAAAAAAGCCACATAGTAGGGAACGCCCACCACTGACTCACCTCAATCTGTATGTTTTCTCGTGACGATTCRGGTCTGTAGGCCAGAAGGGTAGGCAGGCCAACGGAGGGGAGCGTGCGCAGAGATTTCTTGAACAGCTTCACAAAATCTTCTTTGAACTCAAAGTGGAAAATACCAAAAGCAATGTGGAGTCATATCTTTGTTCAGGGGTAAAACCATTAAGCATAAAATGTATATATGCAACCTGGGTGAGTCCTTACCTCCATGTCACACAAAACATCTAAGCTGCTGAACTCTTCTGACAGGGCTGCAAGTAATGGCAATTATGAGAATTACTGAACAGCAGTGCTGTGTTCTCAGAAAGCTTATCTTCTAGACACGTTTGTTTTGTTCCTTTTTCAGCATGCCAGCCTTTTCTCACCAACCACATCAGCTGCCCAAGACCTTCTTGCCAGACTTGGTCCTACGCTTTCAGGAGGGCGGCTCTGGATCTGCATGTAACCCTTCCCAAACGCCTGAACTTGCCACTGACATTGGATCAGGGCTTTACAAAATCGTCCCACTGAAGTCATGGAGACAGCTTATTGCTTCGGGTCAGCGACTTGTAGCACTAATCTAATATTGCTTTATCCTCTAAAGCATTTCCAGCCTCTCTTGTCCTAAGAAGAAAGCTGTAGAGATGATTGAAGCTTTTTCTCATTTCCAAGTGCAGTCCATGCTGCATGAGTGCAACGAAGGGTTTTTTGGCCTTTGGGGTGACAGGAAACATCTCAGGTGACCGGGTGTCTGTCCCTGTCCTCAGCAGTCCCTGKTTCCCTCTCGGCGGGCAGTGCTACCAACATCCAGCCGCCTCAGGTGCACAACTGTGTGCTGTCCCATATACATCACCTTCTATTTGAATATCAACGTGGCCAGCATGCCAGCTGCCAGAGCCTCCCCTTCAGGCAAACTAAACACATTCCTAGTTCTTTTAATCTTAAATTTCAGTTCCCCTTGTTGCCACACAATTTGTCTTGCCCTTCTAAGTAAGCTTGTCCTGCTTTCTAGAAAATACTCAGCCAGATGAAACTCTGGGCAGGCTGAAATACCAAATCCTTTCTAAGTCCTTCTCTTTGGAAAGTGTGAAAAAATGAGAATGTGTATTTAAAAAGGATGGGGTAAAAATCACGACAGCCCCAGGTCAACACCCAGCTCCCAGGCCTGCAATGGGAACCACAGCTCAGGAATGCGTCTGGAAGTGAACGCACCAGCACAGGAGGAAAAGCAGAAAGCGATGCTATGGGATTCACTTATACTTTTAGAACGCTGAATGATGTGGCTGCTAGTTTGCCTGAACTTTGTTTTTTTTAAAATTGCAGTTCAAAGACTTGTAGTTATCGCCCTCTGCAATCAAGCTGTGTCACAGAGCGTAACCGATCATAAACCCCACCTGAGAAGAAGTGACTTCAGGGAGTGCAAAGTGCACCAGTGGAGCTGCACAGCCAGGGCAGGCTCTGGGTGCACCGTGGCACCGAGGGATGCAGGGAAGCCTGGTACCTGGGGCRCAGTGCTCAGAGCAGGTGGACACTCCATGTTCTTACTCTGCCCTCTCTAATGGGCTTTGCAGCTTCTGTATCATCTCTTGTCTACTGCCGCTGCATCCAAACCCAGGTAGATGATTTACTGCTGGCACAAGTTTGGTTATTCTGTACTTTGATCGTTACAGCGACAGTCATCCCAAGGACTTGTGAAGCTCCACCTAAAGTACAAAGCCTACAATGTTTTTCTCCTGCAAACACATTCACAGTGCATTTCCAAACAGAGTGCTGTTTATCTGTTGTGGGCTGTGCGTGCCCCCTGTCTATTGGGATGGATCCGCACGCAGCTTTCCCCAGTACTTTCAGCTGGTGTGCTGTGTTTTGTGGCCCAGATCACTCCTCCTGCTCTCAGAGGCATGTGAGATATGGGAGACGTTCTCCTACAGAAGAGGGCTGCCTGGCATTGAAAATGAAGCACAAAGGCTGTTCGAGGTGGTGCCCAAAAGAGATGGGATCAGGCAGCAACTACCACGAATATGCTGTGTGCTAAGGTACAGTGCTGTACTTCAGCGGGCAAGTGAAGGAGCTGGTTACTCGGTCACGTGCTGGGATGACTCAGCCGAACAGGAGGAGAAAAAAGGTTGATATATTTTTCAGCTCTCCTTAGAGGCTTTGCCAGTACCTCTCACAGGAATACAATACGCTATTTCTGCCATCTGCCGAGCACTCCTACGCCTGCTGGCTGGCAGAGCGTTCCTGCATGCTTAACGGGGACCCAGAGGTTTGTTTAGAAGCAGCTCTGCAGAGAGGTTAACGAGGGGACCGCAGAGGGGGATTCCTGGGGGCTGCTCCCGGGCCTGCCGCCAGTTTGCAAAAGCATCTCTGGGAAATTACAAACTCATGTGTCTTCTATGAAAGACACTGGGGTACGAGGCAGCCTGAGTGAAAGACAGTACAAGTGAGCAACCTCTTTCTTGAACAAAGCTGTTTCTTACTTGATTTTCTGTGGGCGTGTTCATGAAGCCAGCTAGCTTCTGTCTGCATCGACACTGAAATTCCTGGCAGCTTCTGCATCGCGATGGGTTCGACGCTGCCTGGCGTTTCCATTTCCCTTAATTTAAAACACAAACCCACCTATTAGTCATACACAATGACTTCAAACCAGTTGCCCTTGACGGTTATACTAATGAAGGAGACTTCTCCAAATGTATTTAATTAAAAATCCGAACACTTTAGATACAGTAAGTGGGGCTTGACAGCAGTTTTGCTGCCGTGGCTGAAGGTGCCTGCTGCATCCTACCCGACGGCTGTAAAAAGGCGCCGCTCGGTTCCACCGCCGCCTTCCTCCCCACAATTTTTCGGGTGATGGGGTCGGTACGTGTAATGCTCGGCGTGCAGCTGAGAACCGCGGGGAGCTGCGTGCCGGCCGGGGGGCCTCCCTTACCTCGGGTCTCCCCGCAGCCGGCGCTACCGACCCGGCCGGTCTCTCCTCAGAGAGCCAAGGGCGGCGGGGCCCGCCCGCGCCTCCGAGAGGGGAAACGCGGAGGAGAAGCCGCGCTGTCCCGCCCTGCCCGGCCCCTC
>JAYKAV010000689.1:1201706-1228403 GCA_035582835.1 Phoebastria nigripes | reverse complement strand
CGGCGGTGCCCAGGGCGCTGGGCTGGCGCTCCCTCCGCGGGGCTGCGCTCTCCGGCCGGCGGCGAGCGAGGCCCGGCCCGCGCGGGTTCCTCTGCCGGCGGTCGTGGGGAGGTGTGGGCGGCGGGCGCCTCGCAGGGCCGGGGTCTGGGGCCGCGGTGGGTAGAGCCGCACCTTGCGTGCGGTGGAGCAGAGAGGCTGCGGGCGGGAGAGCCGCCCCGGGAGGCCGCGGCCGGGCCTGGAAAGCCGCAGCGGCCCTCTGAGGGCGCAGGGGGTGCCGAGCTGCGCGGGGCTGCAGAAGCCCCTGGCGATGGGCGATGGCGCCTGGCGCGCTGCTGCGCTGCGGGCTCGAGCAAGCCCTCGGTCTTCGTCCTCCCGCTGCTCCGGCGCGATGAACCGCGGGGGCTGAGCTGCAGCCTCTCGCCTGGAAGGGGAGCTGGGCTGCAGGTGAAACGCTGGTTGCAAAACCCGGTGTGACTTGCCTGTTGGGACGTGAACTCCTAACTGCGCCTGACGCACCTGCCTATACAGATTTCTTACGTTTGTGTCACATGCTCGTTACACATCTGTTGCTGATGTCTCCTGTAGGGCTAGGTGCTGTTGAATCCCTCCAAGGAATTTGCACGTACAGCTTGGAGAACAAAAGAGAGCAATTTTCGTCAGATACCTCACTTGCAAACAAATGCAGGCTTTAGATTCACCTTAGGACAATGCATATGTGCTACATTATCTGGACTCTGTATAAGAATTTGCAGTTGTCTTACAAGCACATGAGTTCTACAACAAAATAAGTAAGTCTTACTCATTTTTAAAAATTGAAAGAATATGTTGAGGTGCAGCCAGTGGTATTAGTGCAGCGTTTGTACACGCTGCTCAGCTGGCGTTGGTGTCGATAGCTCCCCATAGCATTGGGGTCCTGGGAGATTGCTTCCGTGGTCGGTTGGTGCAGATCCTGGTATTGCCACAGCTTTCACTTCTGGCTGCAGTGCGGCCAGTGCTGCGGCATGGGTGGAGGCGAGTGCCTGTCCTAACAGCACACGGCCCGACGCTGGCACAGCCACAGGCGGGAACCGCTCAAGTTGTGCCTGGGCAGAGTTTTCTCCAGGTATGTTTCACCAACCATTTCAAAGTCAGGTTGCTTTGTTGGTGGTCAGGAGTTTTGTTAAGAAAACCAGGCTGGGCTCAGTAACTTTTTTCTGAATGTTTTGAGGAACTTTCACACATTTACTGATGTGCTGCCACTTCCCTTGGCAAGGTGCTGGTGCCCTGCAAGCCTCTCCTGCCTCTGGAACATCACCCTTGGGAAGTGGTACCAGCTGCATAGGGAAGAAAACCTGAAACACTTTGATGGAGTGCTGGAATTAATGTCACCTGTTCATTCACTGATCTGAAGAGGAAACATCACTTCTTGGCAGTACCAGCTGAGGTATTCCTTATCCTAAATTCAGTTTCAGTCAGAAAAGATACTGGGTGTTGGGTTTTTTTTTGCTGTGAGATATAACAAAGTTTGCCATTCCTTCAGAACTGAATGGTGTGGAAAGACCTAATGAAATAATGTGTGTTAACTTATCTAATGTGGGTTATAGGCAACATTGGAGTAATGAATTTCATTAATCCTGCTATAATCAGAGACACACTTCAGAGTTTTATTTTACACAAAAAGGCTCTTATGTCCCAATTGTCAGTAAGAAAAATTATCTTTCACTATAAATGTTGCTGAAATACGGGAAAATGAATCAAATCCTTAGGAATTCTTGCTTAACAAGTTCTGCTGAAAGCACAGGTGTTAACACCTGTGAGAGCCAGAGCTTGACTCTGATCCTGCTTAAGCAGGAGTAAATTAGTTCACTCTGCTGTTGCCGCTGGAGTTCTGCCAGCACAGTGTAAATGAGATCAAATGTAGGATCTTTATAGGAACTGGATACAAAAAGATTAGAGTAATTCCTTGAGAGGTTTTTTTCCGTGGTCACTTCCAAATTCTCAAGGCCCGAACAAGCTTCCCTTCGCTGATGCGGTCCTTGTCATTCTCTGGTGTGCTCTTCTGGGGACTGCTACCAGCCATTGGGTGACGTTTGCATAGGACTCTGTCGTAACTCCAAAGAGCTCTTCCCTGGAGGGATGCAGTTAGGACTGTTTTTCCTCCCTATGTGTTATATTTATTCACACCAAGCTTCATCTGTCACTTTACATGTAGTTTTCCACTATCGTGAGGCTTCCTACCGCTGAGTAACTCAGCGGACTGTATCACCTCACAACTCATTGCCTCTTCCAAATGGCAAACATCTTAATATTCAGCAAAGCCATATGTGGAGCTAGTATTTTTCTTGAGTGATTCAGACAGAAGGTTCTGGTTCGCAGAGGGGGAGCTGCAGGCAGATTCAGCTTCAGTGACAGACTGTGATTTCAGTTTGCACGAGTCAGGCTGTCGCTGTTGCCCCTGGGACTCAAATCCCCACCCGGTTCTCCTGCTTGTCCTGCAAAGTGGCCCTCTCGGGCAGCAGGGCTGGGAGGCGGCGAGGGCGAGCATCCTGCCGCTCGCCTGGGTGAGTTAGCCTGTGCCGGGGGAAGTCCAGCAGATCCAGCACGGCAGAGCGTGCAAAGTAACTGGGAAGCAACAGCTACTGCCACACACACACACATGTTAGCACAGCATGCTATGGAGTGTAGTTTTTGCAAAATATTTATTACAAAATAAAAGTAAATATGGCAACAAAACTTAAATAGCAAATGACGTGACACTGGCCATAAAGCTCTTGCTATATTATTAGTCTTTTACAATAATCAATAGTCAAGTACATCTCCAAGGGAAGCTGTATGTGGACAGCTTGAGTATATTTCTATATTATTGGCTCTAGCTATTTGAGATACATTGGATGTGTGCCTCCTGCTTTCACCTGTACCTGGCTGTGAACGGTTGTGCTGTGTGCGGGGCTCACTGATCCCCCTAAAATGGACTGGAGCCAGTAATTCCCACGCTCTGTGAAACCTGCCATGCTTTACTCCAGCCCCTCCTCCCCTTTTTTCTTTTAAAAACACAGCAAATTATTCAATGCCCATCCCTTTTTAATAAGGTAGCAGGAAATGGAGTATCAACACTGAAGTACCTATTGTTCCCCTTTGAGTCACAACTTCTCTTGTGAGAGGTTGCTTGGATTTCTTTCCTTTCCCACCTACTAAAAACTGTTACTAAAGCTCACCAGTGAGAGAGCAAGTCTGTGTTCCTGCCGAAAGGGCTTTTGGGTGCGCTCCAAACAGGAATGCGGTCCTTCAGGTCTTTTAAGCCACATGTCTAATGGAAGCACTCTTTAAATGAAATATAATTAAATTTAAAAAGGTGACTGTGTGTGTGGAATCTTCCTAAGGCACCCAAGAATTTAAAAAGACTTTTTCCCACTCATATTACTTACAGGACACTCTTGTTCCTTTTCTCTCCAAAGTTAAAAATGTTGGCTATTTAGGAACCTTAGCATACATGATGGCATAGTTGAATATCATTTAAAAAAAAAAAAACAGAACAAAAAGAAAACCCTTGGTGAATGTAAAGCACTATGTCCAGACAGCCTAGGTTTCGCTAGCTACGCAAATACATCACGGACAACACGTAGAAATAGTCACGTTAATGCCGAGGTTTCCGTTGTCAGCAAAAAGGTGTGCTATAGCCGTATCAAAAACTAGGCAGTCGCTGTTCAGAATGGCGGCAGGCACCCCGTCGTGGATGGAGCGGGGCGTTGCCTCCCAGGTCAGCCGGCGGCGGTTGCCGTTCAGCTCCAGTCTGTACGCAAAGTTCTCCGCTTGCTTACGGGTGCCGATGAGCAGCACGATGGCAAAAAACTGCTGGTGACCTTCGTACTTCTCTTGTTTCTCCAGCACCAGCATGAAGTGGTGACCGAAGCACGACTGCATCATCACCCAGTCAACCGCCCCTGGAAGGTTAATGTCTGTGGCAAGAAAAACGATGTCTTCTCCCTGAAGGGTGGTAATGCTTTTGTGGGCATGCATGAGGTGGGACATCACGGCTTCCAGGGATCCCTGCCATTTACAGGAGGCACCAGGGCATGGGCAGGAGTAAGGACGATACTCACAGATGTCTTCGTGTTCTGGCTTTTCTGTGTGATGGAGTGTCAGAGAGCAGCCTGTTGTGGCGTACTGGAAAAAGACCAAATACAAGCTGTCAGGAAAGGCACCAGCACTAGTGTTTGCTGCTCCCACCTGTCAACTGGAAATACTGGTGATCAACCAGAACTCTTGTTCTCATTGCAAATTTTACATTAGATACTTCTATTTAGCCCTGGATTCGGAGCTGAGCTCTACTCGTTTTTGCTTCCACTTAAAAATAGATTCTTCTTGTCTTTTGTGGTTGTTTTTTTTTTTTTTTCTAATGCAAGCACTTAGATAAAATGGATTGTAAGGCTGAGTTGTAGTTAGATTTGCTGTTGTAGTTAGATCTGATCGGTCCAGATCAGCTGAAGTGGTCCTGGTTTGGATTTTTCTTTTCTTTAAAAAGAACAAAGGATTCTAGTTTCAGCAAACAGCTACTGGAGTGAAGTATTTTTAATAGATGTACCTTATTACCATCACAGAGCAAAAGTACTTCCATTAAATTCAAATGCAGATTCCCCACAGCTTTTTTTAAACACTGGAACAGTTTCAACACTGCAGTTGTGCGAAGTAGAAAGAGAGAGGACAATTTTTCACTGAGCATAAATCTAGCGCACAAATAAGTACCATCTAACGTCTCTTAATGTCGTTGGGCAYGTTACAGGGTTAATTTGCTTTAAACAACCGGGGACGCTTTTCCTTTTTCTAGTCCGTTCAGTTGTCCACGCTGACCATATTGCTTTCATGCTACCTCCATAGAGAGAAGAAAGTCTCTCCTATTCTCCCCAAGAGCACAGCTCCCCCAGTCTGTAGGTATCATCTGCAGCAATACCACCACCACTGCTAACGCTGTCACGCAGGTTACAACATGCGTGCGTGGCTGCTTACGGACACTATGACACTTCCTTGAGGACAGATATAACCAAGGTATAAATGATTATTTCTGGGCTACTATGTGTGCAAGAAGTTKCAGCTCAAAGGGTTAAATGCCCAAGATGCAAATCACCCATGCTGCAAACACTAGGAACACTGCGCTAGGAATACTGGGACAGAAACTCAACCTTGTGCTTCTGGAGGACCTTGTTTTATAAGCCATAAAGAGTTAATGTGAGCCTTCACTTACTGCGTCTGCCCCTGCTGCTTAATCCTCTGCTAATGGCTTTATTGCAGGGCGCTGCAGTGGAACAAGGCGTCCTCCTGCCAAAGGCAGAAGCCCCATCACGGCAAACGCACGGTCTGCCACGCCTGCTGCCCTGCCGCGTAGCGCAGCGACCCAGGTACGTGTACGCTTCCAGCCCCACCGGCCTGCTGGTTTTTCCCACGTTCGTACCCCTGTTAACACTTCCACCATGCAATGTGTTGAAGAGCAGCTCCGAGTCCAATGTCATTAACAAAATGAGTAAGGATATATAAGCTGCTGGTTGGGCGAAACCAGATGTCTATGTGAAAGCAACCACTGGTGACTACAGAAGCGAGAGCGTAAAAACAAGACGAGCAAATAGCAGTGGCTTTGCCCTTCACTGTGAGAAGTACCTGCTTCTGTGTGCTCCCAAACCCATCACTGCGGGTTTCATTTGGTGAGGAGCCCTACCAATGATGGGAGACAGCGAACAGCAAAAACTGACTTGCCGTCTTCATGCTGCTTGGAAAATGTCATTGATCTTTATCATACCCCTCAAAGGCCTGCTTCGTCTCTCCCTGTGTACAGGTTATACAATACCTTTGAGCTACTTGGCCTGTGCACCGCACCTTTTCCACTTCTACCGTGTCCGCCTTGAGACGGGGAGCCAGGGCTGCGCACGGTGTTAACAGTGCAGGCGTGACACCAACGCCTGGGCTGGCGTGACTGTTTTCTGCTTTTTCATTGCCCTTCTCATCATTTCTAGTATTCCATGCTGGAAAGTATTACGTACTTGTTTTCATAGTCGTTTGCTTAGCACTGTATTCTCTTTCCTCAGAGAAAACGGTCAGCTCAGAGCTCATCACCATATATGTGTCTTAGCATGCCATGTTTTTGCCACGTATGTCACTCCACGTGTTCTGCTCTGCACTTCACTTTGACAGGATAGCTTTCTGAGTGTCCTAAAGCATTCGGAAAACATCAGTTACGCTTGAAAGTGCTCAGCAGAAGCAGGCCAGTATTATCAACCCTGTAAACGAAGGCAGGCAGGGACACAGGATTAAAGTAACTTGTCTGAAGCCACATGGGAAATCAGTAGCAGAGCTGGGAATAGACTGCCAAGTCCAAATCCCTCCTGCTCTAGCCAGCAGACTCTCCCTCTAGTATACAAGTAGCTTGAGATACAAATAATGCTTCTGGGAAGAAGAGGCCTGCCTGCTCCTGTGTGTGCGTCAGCACTGTTCAGGGACCCAACGAGGACTGAGACCCTCTCGTGCTTCTCCCTCTCCAGTGCTTTGTAAAACATCTGTCCCTGCTTTTAACATCCCTCCAGCCTTCCGAAGCATTCATTCAAGCTTGGGTACAGATAGATGCTCAGCCCAGTCTAGCAGTGATCCTAGGGAGCTCCCCCAGGGACGCACAGTGAGGTCCAGCCCAGAAAATGGCGAGCCTCTCACCGGTGAGGAAACCGGCTCAGGTCACAGCCAGCTGCCCGGCAGGGTGCATTTATAAACTCTGCTCTGCCAGCAGTGCTGGGTCTGCTGTCACAGCTCACCTGGGAAAGGACCAGAGCGCACTGTGTCATTTAATACAGAGCGTGCAGGTTCTATGCACGTGTGCAGGTAGGGTGATGTAAGCAGACCCCTATGTGTAAGGGATGTCTGTTCAGTTAAAAACAAAGTAAACATGCATTTTTGTCAGAAAAAAACCCCACCGCTTTGTTAGAGTCTACTATGTCTTGGAAATAGGAAGAGTGACCTTATTTAGGTTTAGTATATTTGCTTAAAATCTTTAAAATGACAATTTTTTTTTAAATTAAAGAAAAGCTCTGACGAGGCTGTAGAGGCAGCATTGGACAATATACAGGAGTAAGTTTGCATACAGTAACAACATGAATGTGCAGTTTCTGTTTGCAAGTTGTTTGCTTACATGGGAAACCCGTCATGCTTTCCCTTGAACTGATGGTATAGCAGCAGTGGTCTAAGGACATGGAGCGGTTCTGCCTACCTCCTACCACCTGTCTAAAGAAAATTAAAGAAAGCGATTAGTCTGGTATTATTTAAGACTTCTCAGTTTATATACAGTCTCACTATGCCCTCCACTTTTTAAATCCAAAGTGTTGGTTGTAAGGTGCAGAAAGACTTTCAATTTTTTTCTGCAAAGCCAAGTGTAAGAGTACAGTACAATGAATTTACTGGATTCACTTCTCTTCAAAAGGACCAGAAGCATCTGGAAACTCGGAAACATGGCAGTATCTCAGTTAGAGATGGCTGTGTTAAAGGATCTTGGAAGACTCTTCATGCGAAGTACCTGTCCTAGGTTCCAAGATGCAGAGCATCACCACTCCTAGGAAAGCTGGTAAGAATGGGGTTTCAATCCCCTGAAGAATCAAGCCCCATGTACTTAGATTTTTTTTTAATGTATGTAATAACTAGAAAAGTAATTTCCTTTATTGTAAGTAAAACTTATTGTTAGGTTGAATTAATCACAGCACTGAGAATTCACTGGTGTACCTATGCAGAAGTTTTGGGGGGGTTTTTTGTTTGTTTCTTTTTCCCTATTATACATTGCTAAATGCCATCCATATAGCTGCCCAACCGGGCTGCTATCAGTGTGTAAACAAACACTGAATTTGCTATTGGATATTCTTTCCTTAGTGCTGGGCTAGTTTTTGCCCGTGTATGTTGGAGGTAAGTTCTGCTGTAAACTGAAACGCATGCAGGAACTGCCTACAGTTTTACACACAGGGCAGATGAGGAGTGCTGGTCCCACATCATTTCCATGGCCACACCAAGATCACTCAAGCACGAACATCTTTGTTTGTCAAGTCGCACCGCAAAAGGCTAGCAAAACGTGGCAGGACACAGATCTCGGCTAATACTCGTAGTTACATGAGGAATGCAGTTCTGCCAATAACAACAGAGAACACTCACAACTGTACTTGCTTTCACGTAGACTTTGGATGAAGTGGTTAAATCGAGAAACGCCTCTCCCACCCTACGCTGCTCAGTTAGCCAGGTCACAGTTCCAAGTTTAGCAGCTAACAATCACAGCGTATCTCACACACTGCTGTGAAAATGGATTCTGGTGTCTCTTCATGAAGCTTCAAATTCATAGATTTATTTTCTTTCATAGCCAGCATTGGACAAAAACCCCAAAGTTACGGAAGGACCTATATCCAAATTAAGTCAGCTTCATAACTAGATAGCACCTTTGTATTATTTTCCACTTGCACTTATTTAAAAGATGAAAGAAAATAACTAATTCCTTTTGGCATTCATTAATTAGGAGTTTGAGTGTATTTATGATGTGCATTTTATCTTCTGCAGATTGCTTAGAGCACTAAAAGGCATTTTATATTTTCAGTTACTGTGACTTTTAAGATTTAAATCCTCCTATAGATTTTTTTTCCAGAAGCCCTGTAACGCGCAGAGATGCAATAACTGTAGTTCCTTCTTAAAACATTTTAAGAACAACCACCCTCAAAGCAGCTGTAGCCACGGGCAACACCAAATCCCCATTTTCTGTCGGCTCTGTCATGTCTCAGTCCTACTTATTTCGAGTACCATTCACAGTTATCTCTAGAAGCGCAGGGACCTCCTCCGGACAGACCACCATCTCTATTTGTTCTTTCACATTTTCTGGAGCTCTAAGTTCCACCCCCCCGTCTCTGAAAGCTTACGTCAGGTTCCCTTAACACGGTGAAAACCACAGGTGAGTCAGACCAGGGCCAGGCCCTGGCACGGTGGGCTGGTGTGTGCCAGCTGCAGAGCAGGGCGGTTCTTGCTAGAACCCCTGGTGCTGCTGCAGCACCCAATGGGTGCCCACCGCCAAGGGGCACGGTGGGTCACCTCCCCACTGGCTGCCTGCGACCTACACAAGCACCGACTGAGAATTACAGCCCTGACGGTTCATTGCTGTTTCGGGGCCCAAGAAGTAAGAGTGAAAAACATTAACGTGTGCTAATTTCACTTTGCAGCTCTTGCGAACAGTGAAAGCAGCAGAGCAGGAATTGCTCAGGGCAGAAAAACACCACATAAAAGGGAGGGTGTGTGAGGGAAGAGGAGCAAAGACTTATTTACACCTCTGCACCGCAACGAGCTTCTGGGTGCCTGATGAGCGAGGCATGGAGAGTTCGCGAGCGGATGCTGGTGCGCAGGGAGGGCGCACGCTCCCGCATGGGTCGTACCGCAGCATGGTCTGGGACGTGGGGCTCCACGAGCGCTGTGTTTTCAGGTCCACGGGTCCAAGCTAGGCAACTCACAGGTGCATGTATGACCACGGCAGCGTGGCGTGGGGCAACTCGACATCCTGCCGGCAGCGCCGCCCGGCTCCCCTGCATGCAGCTGGGGCCAGGGTCTGCTGCCACCCCCTGCGCTGCCCCAGCCATCCCCTCTCACGCGCCGTGGCCCAGGGCTCCTGCCTGCACTAGGATCTCGCCAGGCAGCTGTGAGATGCAGCACACCGACCACTGCTGGTTCAGTCCCTCTCCAGCTCTCCCAGCTCTGAACTGGCTTGCAGGCGCTGTACCAAGAAACCAAACCAAGCCTTGAGCCGGCATGAGCCCAGTCCACGGCCTCCTGCCTGCCACAGCGGCAGCCTCTGACATGCTGACCAGTGCAGACCCGCACCTTGGGTCTTATTGCAGAGACCACCAAAACAGTGCCGGGTTAGAGCCAAAACTCTCCCAGTCCCATAACCAAGACATCGAGCTGCCTGATCCCCTGCGCTTGCTTCAGCCATTGCAAACCTCACCAGCATCCCTCCTTCTCCAAGTCACTGCTTGGAAGAGCACGACGTCAACCACAGGAGTAATACTTGGAGGAACTTTTGGACATGCTGTCTTCTTAACTGGTTGACATGTGCTAGCCGCCGCCTTGTTATTTATATTTGGAGAATGCCCAACTGGAGAAGTGTTTACAGCTGATACCTGAACCAGAACTTGCCCGACAGACACAGGGATCGCTAGTCAGTTCTCCCGGGGGGGGGGGGGGCATGGGGTGGGGGGTGTTCTTAGACATACTTCTCTTTGTTAGTGCTTACTCCTCTGCCCATGGAGAAAGCAAACCTCAAGGGGTGAAGAAGCCAATCCCATCAATTAAGGGCTTAAGAAAACTTTTTGTTACCGAGTAAAGTAACATCTGACAGGTAAAGTTAGGAACATCTTATCTTCTCCTTTTTACGGGGAAGAGTCTGTAGGCTTTTTCTTCCTTCTCTCACGCTTTGTTTACCCACAACGCGTGGGGACGAGCAGGCAGGAGTTCTGCCTGGCAGTTCGGCTGCTGGACAGATGGGCACCTGCGGGCAGCAGAGCTGCACCTCAGTGCAACAAAGGGCTGCGAGGACTCTGGTCCAGGGAGCCACTCCAGCCTGGATGCATCCGTTTCATTTAGGACAAGCAGGGAATACCAGCTGTCACAGATGAGGCTGACAAGACACTTCAGAAAATGAGAACTCAGCCAGCATTTCAGTGAAAAACCCACACTGGCTGTTCGTATTCCCTTGGGCTCAGACTGGGCCACAGCTGGGCGTGTGGCTCGCCGCACTTGTTGCTGTGGTCAGCAGAGAGGACCTGCGTCCCCGCACTGCGCTCTGTCTGTTATTGCCACTGTGCCCCCATTCAAACAGCCCCACGCTATCAAAAGCTCTGCGAGACGCCGACAGCCGTCCATCCTGTGACCCAGCTAGCCCCCTGAGGCAGACGGGGCTCTCGCCCCAACCGCGCCATGCTGCAGGCGTCGACGCGGATGATTCGCTCTGGAGGTGCCGTTACTCCGTGCGCATCCTTAACGATGCTCCCGTGGGCCGGTCGGGAAAAGCTGCTGCTAGGGCCTGGCTTTTCCTGGCAGAGGTGGCGAGCGCCTGCTCGCAGCTCTCACCAGAAAGCTCGCCATGCGCCGCCGGAGCCCGGCAGTGCCCGCTCCATTGGTCCCACTGCCAGCCTGACCACGGCTCGCCACAGGCAGCTCTGTATTTTAAAACTTTCTTCTCATATTCTACATCAGCGACGGCTCCAGCAGTTCCTGTATCTGTCCCTCCATCACTTCAGCCTGTGGTTTTAAAGTGCTTTCGATATTATGGAGGTATGAGCATCAAGGGGCTCCAGGAAGACATAAAAAGGACCCGCTCAGCATTGCCTGCGTGTACGTATCTGCCATCCTGGTAAATGTGTATTAGGAAGGATATGCACTTTAGAGCAGTTCACCTAGTTCTTCTAAATAGAAAACTCACTTAAAAAAAAGAGACTTAAATGTTAATACTTGAAATAGTGCTGAGACAGAACAGACTTGAAAAAAAAAAAATTCAGATGTAATTACTGACCTGACAGCTTACCAGCCCCTGCCCTTCCAAAGGAGGGCTGCAGAGAACTAACGGGAGAGACACGAACAGAATTTCTGCTACCTCCATAAAACGCTTTAAGACTGAGCATCAGCGTAGGTTAAAATAACTAGGGGAGGAAAAAAAAAAAAGGTCTAGCCTTTGTATCTACTGATTATGCCGAATACTAGGACAAAATTTAGAGCAGGATTTTCAGTGAATTAGAAAGAATCATTAGAAGTTTTGCTTTTAAAGGCTGGTGGCACTCCCATCATCTTATTTTACTTTAGAAACCTGTAGAACCATGAAACAGGCTAATGGAGGCCAGCAAGCGCCTCCTTTTCTGTTCTGTGTTTGTGATGGGGAAGAAATAAAAGGAGGAAGGGGACACGGACCAGCAGAAAATGAAGACTTTGCAGAGCTACAGCTTTGCTGTCTGCAGCGGCTCTGGACGAGTCCCCTGCGCGGGAGGAGACTCCTAGGGTATCTTCAGCGTGGGCATTATTGTAAATGCCAAGAAATCATCACCTTCTGCACGCTGCCAAGTGAACCTGCTATTGCTTACGTTGGATGAACCTTAGAAAGCTCCTTAAAGTCTTCTCATAAGCTGCAATATTTCTGTATCAAACTAGCAACGAAGACAAGACATAAATCCCTCGGGAAATTCTGCATCAGTCTGTTCTCCCCTCCTCAGTCTGCTCAGCGTGCAAATCCGAGGCCAGCGCAGACGCGGCCAAACGCGACACTCTACCTACCCCAGCTGGTTCACAGGGCTTTGAAGGTGAAAAATGATTTAGTTTTTCGGGCTGAAAGAGGATCACGCCGTTCTTTGCCATTAAAAAAAAAAAAAACACCAAACAAACAAAAAAACCAACCCACACTTCAAGGCCGTGTTTATACCGAAACACCCAAATGAGTAAGCTTTTCCGCGGCGCTTCTTGCGGAGGGGACAGAATATGCCTGCGAGCCGCCAACACCCAAACTTCTCCACCGAGAAGGAAAGTTTTTCTCCCTTCTTTTGACCATCCTAGAGGAAAAGGATCTTGTGGGGAAAGCCTTAAGACAGAGGGCAGGGGATGGGGATGGGGGGGGGGGCCGGGCGGCCCTACCGGGCCGCCCGGCCCCCCCCCCATCCCCATCCCCCTGCCGACCCCCTTACCTTGCAGGGGAAGAGCACAGCCGAGGCCACCTTCTCCATGGCCAGGTTCCTGATGCTGGGGGTGAGGGAACCCCGGCAGGTGGGGCAGAGGCTCAGCTTCTGCCTGCATTGATTGCAGACCAGATGCCCGGCCTGACACTGCAGGATGGGCGGCAGCACATAGTCGAAGCAGACCGGGCACTCGAAGAGCGAGGTCAGTTCGTGATGCTGCTGCTGCTGCTGCTGCTGCGGCGGCGGGGGAGGAGGCGGAGGCGGGGGGGGAGGCGGCGGAGACGCCCCGCCGGGGCCCGGGAGGACGGCGGCGGGCACGGCGGGGGATGGGGCGTGCTGCTGCTTGCCGCAGGGCTTGCTAGCGCCGGGGCCGGCGGAAGACGGGCGGCTCATCGCGCCGCGCCGCCGCCACCAGCATCGGGCCGCCGGAGGGAGGAGGGAGGAGGAGGCGGCGCTGACGCAAGCGGCGGCTGCGCGCGGCCTCCGCCCCGGTCCCGGCATGCTCCGGGCGGGCGGGGCCTCCGCCGGGCGGCGGGAGCGCGGGGGGGGCGGGGGGGGAGGCGGCTGCCCTGGGAAACGGAGCTGTCCGCCGTGATTAAACACCCAGCGCCGGCCGCCGTGATTAAGCACGTATCGCTCCGTACCCAAACCCTTCTGGCGACCCGAGGATGCCGGCCGGCCCGCGCGTGGGACGCCCCGCGAGGGGGGGGGTGGGGCGGTGCGAGGGGCATCTCCCCCCCGCGGGTTGCACGTCTTCGTGGGGGGGGGGGGTCGTGGCCGGGGAGAGTGACACCCGCCAGCACGCCTGTGGCGGGACCGAACCGGGGGGCTGAGGCCACTCCTGCGAACGCAGGAGAGCCGGGCACCGCCGATGGGATGGTTACGGGGGGTGGGGGTGCATTTCCCCCCTTCCCCTGGGCCGCTCCACCATCTCGGGAGCCCCTGTTAGGCCTTGGCCATCGTGTAACGAGCTGGGCGGTCGAGCGTCCCTCAACCATACCGGGCACTCTGGCATGGCTGAGGTGGGGAGCGGCACTGGTCGTACCAGGAGCTCCGGCTGCCTGATCGAGGTAGGGAACGAGAGCGGGGGAGAATTCGTCATCCCTGACAGCCCCGAAGCATTCCCTACCTGGATCGTCGCTCAAGTGGAACGACACCATTGTTACCGTCGAACAATACCATAATTACTATCCCGGATCACCCCGGATGGTGGCCAGGATGGTAATTTACAGACGACTAAAGCCAGTCATCTTGCAAACCCATGAACAGCGGTCCCAAGCGAGACCCTCTGAGCTCTCCTGGACCGCAGCGGGCTGCGCCCAGAGTCCCCCTCCGAGTGGGACCCCTCTCAGAGCTCGCAGACCCTCGAGTTTGTGATATTCAGGGGACCGTCGGGACCTGGGCTGAAACACTCCTCAGCCGAGACACTCCTCGGGGCTCAACCCCTCGCCCATTGAGAAATGCCGAGACGTTTAACGTGAGTATTTCACRAGACTCGAGGGGAATTTTTAACATGTATACCTTTATAATTTTATCTAGCTTTGGGCCCTTAAATTTACCTAGCTTTGGGCCCGCATGTGTGAATTGATCCGGATCTCACGTGTGTGTGTGTGTATTGATCTAATCTGTAATCAAGTCGCTTTAGCAATTGTAGTAAACTTGATTAACTCACTAACTGCTAAATTAGTTAATGATTAAGTGCTGCTAAAATCTTATGATCTACCTTAAAACTCTGAATTTTAGGTTGCTGCTACACACATAGAATCCCTTAGGCATAAACCATTGACCAAGTCTGAGACTAGGGGTAGATCCAGCCGCACCTAGGCTCCTCTCTGAGAAGGAGTTTAGAAAGCAAGGGGGTCTACTCTGAACCTCGTGACTCAGCGGGAGGATTTCCCTATTCCTTGTATTTCTCCCATCAGATACAAACCGTTGCCCAAGCCTGAGACTAGGACTGGATCCAGCCAGGTCTTCTCTGAACCTCGTGACTCAACAGGAAGGTCTTCCTTACCCTTTTTGTCCTCGGTCTCCCTATAAATCATTCCAACTCGATTCTGACACGATTTTCCCTGTGTATACTTAATCCATGTAATGAGTAATAGAGTGAACCTTGCCATCGCATTCTGTTAAGTCGCGCTTTTATAAATCTCTATTAAAATCACTTTTGCCGATACCTTTGCCGGTGATTCTTTAAGCGGCCTCAAAACCACTCATTCGCGACAGGGTGTAGTAGTAAAAATGTGAAAAGGAACAATAAAAGATATTTTGGGCTGTTTAAAATGTTACTTAGATGAGATATTTTCTTAGTTCTGGTTTTACGTGTAGGGACCAGGCAAGGAAAGAAGTTGGGCTGTTTTCATTCCCCAGATAAAAGAAGTTTGGGGAAAAAAAAGTGGTACTTCAAACATCTTCTGTGTCAGTAGCACTGGAGAAGTGAAGACACTGAAGTCTCAGGGCAGAAATCTTCCAAAATCCCTTTCCTATTATAGCAAGATTGAGGAATAGAGAGGAGTGTTTGCTTGTAGGCGGAGGAGTCATCGTTAAATAGGCATATTTGTAGATAGGCTTATTGCTCAGCATCATCTGGCCCCTGTGATGTCATGGCTCTCCTCGCTCTGGGCGGAGATGCAATTCTCACCTGTTTCGTACAAAATCCTGCCCGGTGCCCCTGTGCAGCACATCCGATCAGGGTGACCAGGAATGAGCTCCCTCATACAAGGTTATTTCCCCTGTCAGCAAAACGGGCAAGTTTTTCTCACATACATTATTTTCCCAAGAGTTCTCCTTGCAATTTGGCTCCGAGGCTTCTTGTCCTTAAATGAGCAATACTTTCTTCCGAGATACCCACACTGAGGATTTTTGACACTTCACTAAAGTGGTGGTGTTATCAAAGTTCCTTTAGGATGTGCAGCTGTGTGACTCATTCTGGACTCCAGGCCTCGCAAAATTTTCAATTAAGGCACTCTCTGTACTCAACTTTCATTAAAAAGAAGGTGCCTTATTAGCTGAAGTCTGATTTTTTCCTCATGTTTGTAAAGTTCCATTAAACCTTGCAAGATGGCACAGGCCAAGAAATGAGGAAAAATCCTTTTGTATACAGTTCTCCTGACAGAGTGTTGTACAGGTTGTTTTCCTTTGCTGTTTTGAGGAATCATTCAATAATGCACCGTGCATTTGGGTGTAATGAAAAGGCCTTGCGCTTTATAAGGTACAAATGAACAAGATCATAGGGTGGACCTCATCAGGAAAGTTTTCACCAGGAAAGCACAAATGGGAATGAGCACCTGAATTCCTGCTGAATTTTTATAGGAACCAAGCACTGCACTGAAGGAAGCCTATGACAGCCGTCCCTCCACGAGCCCTAGGAGTTAGACGGCACGAAGGAAAGATTTGTGAGTTACGCTGAGTAGTTTAAAAAAAAAATCACTCTCAAAGAATGACAGTATTTTGGCATCTTGGAATAAAATTACGCTTAAAATCTTCACCAATGGCTTACCAAACCGGTTCCAATTAAAGCTGAATTCACAACAAAAAAACCAAACTCTTGATAACTAACTGCTGGGAAAAAAATGTTTAACAGATTCAGACATGGTATAACTGAGATGTTTGTACCATTTTCTCTAGAAATTATATTGCCATACAACACAGAGACTAAAAAAGGCTGCCGAGTTACTAAGATTTTGAGAAATTTCCCTCTGTCTTTTTTATCTATAGGTTATATCAAAACAAAACAGAGAACTTGGGTTGTAAAAGCTGTTGAGAAACTTCGCCATAGGCGTATGAGCGTGTCTTCTGAGATTAGAGAATCAAAGTTAACAGGCCCTGAGTTTCTAGTCTCCATCCTGGAGTGCTGAGTCCTTTTCCCCCTGATCCCACGGCCTGGCATGCAAACAAGGCCAGAATAGTCCTGTGGTCTTGGAGAAGACCTCTTACTTGGTTTGTAGTTTATTATATATTCTGTGGTATAGGGAAGAGGAAAAATAAGGGCCTTTTCACAAACAGACTGGAACAGTGTGGATGTTTATACAAATAAAATGTGTTTTTTCTGTGCTTTCAATAATACAGGGTAATTTAAAAATATGTTATTTAAGCTATATATACATGTAATTATTTTTTTTTAAATGTCAGAATGTGGCTATCCCACTTTATTTTAGCAGCCCCAAAGACTCCTCTTACATAAATAATGTACAAAGTAGGTTTTAGAAGGTTGGTGTCTGGTTTAAAGATACTCTGAATAAGGTCCATTTCTTCTGCTTGGGATAAATGGAAAAGCACAAGTCAGACTCTGAGCTGGTTGAATAAGTGCCAGAAAGGTATGGGGCTGCCCCTGGCTTCCCCGGTTATTGATCTGCCGCTAACAAAGACTCGGGTCTCTGGAGATAACCACAGCCCGGCTCCCTGCAGCGCCGTAGGTTGCCGTGTCTACACCATAGGAATAACTGTTTGCAGTAAAAAGATGATTTGTAAAACAGTGGTAAATAGAGAAATCAGCTCTGCTTGTCTCCTCTGCAGCTTCAGAGGCCATCGCCCACCGGCGACCAGGTCTGTGCAGGAGAGGGACCTCGCGGGTGACGGACGTTTCCACCGCTTTCTGAAGCTACGCGGCCGGGAAGGGGAGGGCGGCGGGAGGGAAGCGGCAGTGCCCAGCCGAGGCTTACAGATGCTGGCACATCCACGCGGGGAAGAGCTGACACCTTCCCTACCTGCCAGGAAAGTGAACGGAGAGTTTATCTCCGGAGGTGATGTGTGGCCTCAAAAGCCTTTTCATGCAGCTGATCCCGTTTCTTCCTTCTTGTGCGACTCCCTTGGAGGTAAAAACCTGCAGCTTGTCCGCGAGCTGCCAGAGGCACTGATACTTGTTTCCTCCTTGAGATCGACTCATGCAAGGTGCCAAAACGTGGCATGAGTTTCATTTGCGTGCGTCTGGATTTGTTGCTCACATTTCTTGCCAGGTAGCCCCTGATCCCCCCAAATATTCCTGTATTTCAGGGCATGGCAGCACCCTTGAGTATCAGTGGGGTGTGKGGGGGGTTTTGCAAGGTTTATTTGTCTTCTGCAAAGAAATTTCAAGACTAGAAGTGAAAATCTGTAGCTGTTGTCCCTGTCACGAGGACAGAGCTTTCTGAGGTGCCGGAGCTGTGGGGGTTTTTCAGACAAGTTTGACTAATAGCCAGATTGTGTCATTATTGCTTCTTATTTTTAAAGCATCCATGAGCGTGATATTACCTCGCAGAAATGAGCAAGGGCTTAGTTCTCACTGAGGGAAATTAGCAGCTTAAATTTACCCTGCACTGCAAGAAGGTTATAAAAAGACATGAAGACGTGGGGGCAAAAGGATGAAAGCCCGAGGGAGGCGGCGAGGGTGTGTGTTCCTGCAGTCTGGTGCAGCGTGGTTTCTCTTCCTTTTTCTGTCTTTAGCAATCAGACGGGCATTTGCTGCACCCGGTTTTGTGGGCGGGACGGGGAGCAGCGGGGTGTGGGTGAGCAGGGGCCCGGGTGGGAGACGGGGGGTCTGGGGGCGATGGCATAGCCGAAGGGACGGGGGACCCTGCTCCTGACGCCCCGTTCCCCCGCCTGCGCCGGTGGCCGGAGTTGCCGGTGCGGTCACGGCAGGGCGACGGGCTGGCACAGACCCGGCAGCGCTGGGGCCCCTCTGCAGCGCGAGCGAGAGCCGGTGCAGGCAGGGCCAGACGCGCTGACCGTCCCCACGGCTTGTTGGGAGCAAGAGGAAGGGCTGGCGCTGCCGCCTCGCCGTGGAAAAAAGCTCTGGAAGGCCGGTCTTTGCACCCTTTTATCTCCGTAGTAACCTGTTTAGCTATTATACAGCACACTTAGCCTCGCAATATACTGCGTTGTGCTGGGTGACCGAGCTTCGTTAGCATTTACCGCACAGTTTCCTTCATTCGTTATTAATTCATTATTTGCATAAGCGCATGCTGGTATTCCCCAGCTAAAATAAGTGCTGTCTTGCAGCAGCGTCTCGTTGCAAGGCCCCTGCCTTAGCATGGCCTCTTCTCCACCCTCTTGTCGCCGGCTCCGACACGCAGCCCTCGCGGGCAGCCCGGGGTGCTGCTGGGTGGGCAGCGTGGCCTCCCCAGTCTGGCAGGAGGTTCTGGTGGGCTGGGGCACAGGGTGCCCTCCTGCCTGCAGGCAGGCTGCCTGTCACCTGCCAGCACCCTCTGGCTCTGGCTTGTGCTGGCAGCTCCGTGGCCGGCGCTGGGGGCTGCCGTCTCGCCAAGGCCCCCYAGGTTTTGGGGGCTCCCAGCCCTGCTGCAGGCCCTTCTGCGCGGTGCCCGTGCCTGGGCGGYGGTGGCACGCCTGTCACAGTGTCACCGGGGCTGCGGGCGCCCGGGGACTGCAGCGCTTCGGCTGACCCACAGCTCTGCAGCGGGGATGCCACGTGCTCGGGGGAGCTCTGAATTGAGCAGAAATGGAAGAAGAGGGGCAATGACAAGTGCAGACCCCATGTTAGCTTGCTAACCAGCGGGCTCCTCGCCCTGGCCGGGCTGAATCTCAGGCTGGTTGTGACCACTTCTTTTTTTTTTTTTTTTTTTTTTTTTTGTTGTTTTCAGTTCAGTTGTCATTAGCAACACACATTTTGGTATGACTAACAGGTCTTTTTTGGGTGATGTCTATAAAAAAGGAAGTAGAAAGTGGTTAACGGGAGCGAGGAGTGATGTGCCCTGCCCACGCTCGCCAGGCTGCTGCAGGGCGCCGCGCTCAGAGTCAGTAAAATCGCTGAATTCACAGCAAGGAGCACCTCATGAGACTTTCTTTTGCCCCGGTCCCCATGTACGAGCTGTGCTTCCCCGCTGGCGCGCGGGACGCAGGATAGCTCCATGAGCCAACCTGGCCGGGGTCTGCGCTCGAGCTGTCGCTGAAGCAGGAGAGAGGCCCGGTTGCAGAAGTCACAGCTGCAGAGAGCTGGGAGGGAACCTTACTCGTTGCAAACAGCTAAATTAGTTGCACACACTGGATTAAATAAATTAGATGGGCACAGTATTGTCAACGCTCAATATTGATTTCACTTCCACTGCACTCTTAAGAGACACCTTGATTTCTTTAACATCTCTGCCTGGCATGGAAGGAAAGCAAATTGCCACCCTCTTTCCTTTTCCTGCCAGCTGTCGTGGGAAGCAGAAGAACCTGCATCCTACCACCTGGAAAATGCGTGCAGTGAGGCAGCGTCGCTAGCAACGGTTCCTCACCGGCACAGGCTTTCACAGTGGGTGTAATGCCTTGCCGAACAGGGCATCCACTCAAGGTGCCCAGGGCTGTTTTATTGGTGAAAGTGTTTTTTTCTCCTCCAGGCCGCAGTGTTTGGGGGAGCTGGCAGTGAGTGGGAGATGCCAGGACTCCTCAGAAGAAGGGGTCTGTCCCGTTCCAGCTGACAGTCGCGCCTGCCCACTTGGTCCTGATTGCCATCTCCACGGACGGACGCCTCTTCCCTGGGCTGCTTGGGTCTTCACTTCGGTCCTCTTCCCAGTGATGCGAATGAGTGTCTGAAAAGGAAACGCAGTTAAAAAAAAAGTCTAAAAAACCCAACCCCCCTCAAAAAAGTTTTAGAAAAGGTTAAAAGCAGAACCGGCTGGACTGCTGTAGGTGTGCCGCCCGCCCTGCCCCAGGAGGCCGCTCGGGGCAGCGGTGGGGGCTGCCCCCCCCGCTGTGTGGGCCCCCGCCTTGGGAAATTCAGGCGCCATAAATGCAGCTCTCGACTCCTTGCACGGTACATTTGCATATTGTTTTTCTGAACAGATGCGCACATCCTTATCTGCGGCCACGCTGCTATCGTGACCGTGAATCTCAATTCACCCTTGTTTCCTGCAAATTTAGCCTTTAGTGTGGTGTTTTCAAGTTTCTTCCTTTACTTCAAATGCCGTAGTGAAAGGAGAGCGAAGAAAAGGGGCTGGGCATTCAGAAAATGAAGGTAAACAGTGCACAGTGGCACGGAGATACAAGAAACTCGCATCCTAAGCACGCAGCCTGGTTCGCAACCCATTTGATGCTACAAGGAGCAGTTCACTCCTCCTGGTGTGGATTTAAAACTTGAGGGGGAACACGAGGGCCACGGTGGCACCTGGGTGCCGGGCAGGAAAATATAAACTGAAGTCTAAGTTAGATGCCGCAAACAGGCTGTTAGCCCATCCTGCATGCCAGTATCACTGCATTAGAATTAGGTTTATTCAAAATTTTGAATTAATCATGAAACAATTCTGCTTCCTGTTGTATTTAAACTTTGCACTTACAGGAACGTTCTCTCCTGGGATTTGTCCCATGGAGGGGTGGGGGTCTGTGGGCTTCCCTTCTCCTGCCAGCTGTTCTAGGACACTTAGTCAGCAGCGCATTCATATTGGACTGATGGGGGCTGAATAGCAACGGAAGACGAAACACGGTTTTAAACAGTATGTCCGTATTGAGTATTTAACACAGAAGCGACAGTTGCACCTGGTATCCTGAAAAACTGTCACTTCTCCAATAAAAACTCTTTGGCCACATCCGGGAGTAGCGGAAAAAATGGCGAAGTCCTGAGTGGCCCCCATGCTGGGAGGAGACCGCGGGCTCTGCGCCCGGGGAGGTGAGCCYGGTGGCCGTCCCCCCTGCGTGCTCCGTGGGTGGGATGGACTCTGCGCCCGCCGGAGCCCCGCTCAGCCCCCCGGCACGGGAGAACAGCACGGCTCGGCTTCGCCCGGTGCCGAGCACCCACCCTGCCCGGGAACCAGCTGTGGGCTGGGGGGTGTCAGCGAACCGGAGTTTACGCAGGGACTCAGGAGCTGTTACTTCTATAGAAAATACTCGTATAGCTCTTCCCGGCAATGGGCCACCAGCTTGAGAGCATTACCCCTTCCGAAATGGTCACGGTCCTTTCGAAGCCAGGTTTTTATTCGTGTCTTTCTACACTGTTGTTTGGAGTAGGCTCCTCACATTCCGTGAAAGGTTAATATTATATACAGTGTATGTATGTATATATTAAATGCAGAGCAATGAATTGTATGTGTAAGTAGACCCACCTAGCCATACACATACACAGTTCTACGCGTGGTCTGTATGTGACGTCCGCGCCTCGCATCCTCCCCGGTAAGCTGGGGTGCGTACCTATCGTTAGATGGGCTGTTTTTGTCTGCTCCTGCTGCCCGTTGTAGAAGTACAGGTGGAAGACCCTCTCCGTTCGCCAGTCGGAGAGGAGCAGGCTGTCGGTGCCGAAGAGAACGCCGTGCCTCCCGGTGAGGCTGCACAGCCAGACGGGCAGCCGGGGCGTCCGCAGCCCGGGGCACACCTGGGAGAGGGGGGTGAGGCCTGGCGTTAGGCGCAGTCTTTGTCCCCGGAGCCTTGGCGTCTGGCGTGCCGACAGCAGGTACGGTGCCAGCTCTCACCTGCCGCTCCGCCTGCGCCCTGCCCCAGCGCAGGTAGCCCACCGGGCCCCGCCGCCGCCGCCGCCGCGCCTCGACGCCCCCGCCGCCGGGCCCCGGCTCCTGGCCGCCGTCGAGCTCGTGCGGGCTCGCGCGGCCCGTTAGGAGGAGGCTGAGCACGGCCTGCGGGGAAACAGCCCGTGGTCACGCCACGGGGCAGCGGAGCAAAAGCCCTGCGCAAAACGGCAGCTGGTGTCCCGCTCCCAGCTCTGTCATGGCTGTCGTGAGCAGAGGAACGCCAGACTACCTGTGGCTTTATTATTGTTGTTGTTGTTATTGTCATCATCGTCATCGTCATCCGTTTTTTAAATGGACAGTCCTGATTAGAATTTGCAAAATATTTTTCTATGGCCTTATGCTTTCTTTTTCATTGGATTAACAACTGAGAATTTTTTCCTAAATCACATGTGGGAATAATAAAAAAAGAAAACTTGAGAAATGAGGCTAGTCTTACCTGCGTACAGGTGATGTTTCCAAAACTGAATTTTAACAGAGGAGTTGCCGTGCAGTCTAAATCTTCTTGGACCCTGTACGACCAAGCACAGAGCGTTACGGCAGCGCCCGATCGGTGCCCGAGGCCATCGCTGTACATCGCTGTCTGCTTGAGAGGAAGCGGGAAGAAATTCCACAGACTGGTTTACTCCTCCTTGCTGTTGGCACAGCAGCGCTATCCTGACACAGCAGTTTTATGCTCAGCTGGAGCTCTTGCACTTCAGATCTGTTCCTATTAGAATTCAAATTTAGGGTCAGATTCAAACCCCCTGCAGACGGAGCCGGGGTTTCCCTCGGTGCGATTACTGCCGAAAGGCCTCACTTACGCCCGGCGCAGCCTGAACACCACTGGTTGAAGTAGCGGTGCAATTTTTTGCTAAATAGCTATCATAGTGTCACATTAGTACGAATCATGTTTTATATTGGTATAAATATGTCTCTGTACCTTTCTAAAGCACCTTTACCCAAATCTAATTACATCGGGTTTAGAAAGACCCGATCAGTCACCTCTGCCCGCATAGTCACACTGGCAGAATTCTTCTGTTGAACAACCTTCTTGTGATTTTCCCGTTTAAGTTTAATTGACTGTGACAGTGACTATCGCAGTCGGCGGGATAACTCCTGGTTTCACRCGGTGCATTGTCTTTGCTGTGTCTGCAAAGGGCTCCTCTCCTCCCCGCTGCCCCTCCTGCCTGCTCCCGGATGCAGGCAGATCCTCAGCCTGTACAACGTCCGTACCCATAAAGCACAGCCAGCGGGTCTGCATCTGCCTCTCGGACAATTGCTTCTCCACATTCGACAAAGAATGGACGTTTAAGCAAAACAAGGAAAAGACCATTTCAGAAGATGTAACTGAACTAGAGGAAAATGTTTAAAAAATGAAATATACCTTTCCAGCGTCCTAGAGAAAAGTAAACTGTATAAAAATAGGATCACTCCGTGACTTCCTTCGCCTTTGAACTGGAAAAAGAAATAAGTAATCACAGGGGAGGAGTTATGGCAGGTATATGATGTTTAATTAAAACAATTCCTCTGCTTTAATACAACCTTAGGTGAGTATTAGGGGTTATTCCGGGAAGATTTTGTAACTAACTTCGTTGAATAGGATCAGGTAAAAAAAAGAAAGAAGAAACTTCCAGTTATTGGCTAAACTGGTTTTGTACACTTTTTTCCACAGATTTTTGCTAAAATTGCAAGGAACCATATTTTGTATTTGAGTGATGTACAAAACGCTGTTTACCCACCGTTTGTGGACTGAGAGCGCTGAAATCAGTGGGTAAAGTCCCAGGGATTTTAGTGGGAGCAGGATCATTTCCCGTAGGAAAGGCTAGAAATGATCCATGAACTAACTGTACATTAACAGTCGGAATGTCCTGCTGAAGGCGATACTATTGCTCTCCGTAAGGTCCACTTTTGAATGGGAAATAAGATGTAAGCAAGCAACAAAATAACTCAGAATAAAGCAAATATCCCGTACTTACACAGTTGATGTGGTCAAAGATGAACTCCCGAGCTGCTGCTTTCTCACAGAACTCAAACAGCTGGATCTGTCGGGCGTGAGCGTAGGGGAAGATGTGGTAAAGGAGACATTAATTATATCAAAAAGCCGAGCTTTCTAATCCAGTGTTTCCTTTAGACAAATGAAAGAATAATGCAAGAGTCTACTCTGCCCCTTCCTAAACCGAGGAGTTCAGCTCTATACAAAGTGTTAGAGGAACAGCTTTACGTTAACTGGTTTCTCCTTTTTGCGGGAAAAGAAAGATCAGCCTTTAATGAAAGGGAACGGCAGCCTCTGGACTCACCTAAAGCCTCTACGAGGAGGCAGAAGTGTCTTACAGGCTCCAGCTGGGACGTGGGTCTAAAGTGCTCACAATTTGTGGTGCGCCAGAAGTTAGGGAACAGGTTTATGAGATTTTACGTTTCTTGTCTTTAAAAACTTCGGGCCAAACGTGTCTTTAAAGAAAATCCTGTTTGCAGAAGGCGTTTTCGTACTCACTCTTTCCGTGAAGTTGTCGGCTTTGTAGTCTCCGCTTGGCGTAACATGGACGGCTGCGGCGACGAGGCAGATGACGGCTCTCCCGCCTCCTCCTGCTGCCCACAGGGTGTCTGCCAGGGCCGCAGCCAGCGCCTCCCCTTGCTCCTGCCGGCTTATCCTGCACAGCCTGCCGCGCAGGAGACAGCCGCGTGGGGCCGGGGGGGTCTGTGTCGAGGGTCCGTCCCGGGGATGCTGAGAGCCCCCCAACCCTGAGGCTGAACCTGAGTGTGAAACGGGCCCCTTCCCAGCCGGGGGCTGGACCGGACCCCAGAGGTCCTGCCCCGCCTGAGTTATCCGGTGGCTGGGAGGACCGCGCAGCCGTAGCAAGTGGGGATGCAACGACGCGAGGGGGTTTGTGCAGAAGGCAGCTGCGCATCGCGCTGTGCCCACCTTCCTTGAAATTTCCACTTTTCGCTTGGTGCCGCCGCTGCTGCTGGTGCGGACGTGCTTCCCGTGCGCTGGGAGCGACGTGTCTGCCGTGGGGGCTTTCATCCCGGCCGGGGCTGCCGCGTGGGTGTCCCCGGCACCGAGGGCTGAGCTCTGCCTTCCCCTTCCCAACACTGCCCACAGCRCACTCAGCACCCGGGGCCGGCGTGGGCCGGCAGCCTGGTGAGCAGCTGTGCGGCGCCGATGCTGCCCAAGCGCTGCCGCAGGCTGTGACCACCGCACCAGGGAGTGGGACGAGGAAGCAAGCACCACCGTTACAAAAACAAATGTTTTGGTGGGAAAAAGCCTTGCCTGGGAGTCAGACAAGGCTTTTCTCCTGGGTGCAAATCCCCACCTGTAGCTGCAAACCTGACCTTGGGTCTAGTTCAGTTAAACCTAGAGACTGGTGCTAGTCTGTCTTAGTCCAGATAATGCAAGGAAATACTTTCTGTATGTCCCGTGGGAAGGCTCAGCTTCTTACCTTTCCAGGTGAGTGTATTCCGTGTTTCTTACGAAGAGCAGGTATTTAATGATGTGGGCTTGTACAGCCATCAGAATGGCTCTTGTTCCCCCCTAGAAACAGAAAGACAACACTTCCCAGTGCTAGGGAGCCTGAACTAGCACGTGCGATGTCAATCTCCTGGAAATCACAGCAGTCCCTGGCCAGTCTGAGCCATCCTGCCGTCAGTATCAGGGGGGTAATTTTTCTTTTCTCCCTGGGAATTCAGGAGYGCTGCTGACAACTCCTGAGCTAAATGGAAAAGTAAACTGAAAAAGATCTTACGTGCCTAAAAACAAGAAGCCTTTACGCAAGGAAGGACTCCAGGGTGGCCCTGGCTGYGTGCTCATGTGGAGGGGAGGTCCCGGGCGGGGGTCCCTGCCTTGCAGCGCTGCAGCCGCAGGGAAGGGCTCTGAGCTCCAGGTACCACATATGCCTAGAAGCACCATGGCTTATTTTTTCTCTCGTCCAGCTTCACAGCAAAGGGACAGGGGTCTTGAGGCAGCGTGGGGCTGATGTGGGGCCGTGCACAAGGGTGACCATGCCCAGCTCCCAGCCGTGCTGGCTGCACTCGTCAGGGCTGTCATCCGCTCTGCAGTCACAGAGCCTCTGAACTCGGGGAGTTTCACTTGCATTTGTAAAAACCATTTTAGTCTCCTGAGAGTTAAAGGGATTTGCAATTTTAAGTGTCTATCTTGGTCTTCTGCTTTTTTKGGGGCAGTATTATGATGGTAAATAGGAAAGAATAAAACCTCYCTCTTTCAGTAAATGAAAATGTAGGTAAATTCATCTATTTGATTTCCAGGCGGGGCAGTAAGAAGAAGGTAACTCTAATTCTCAAAAAAGAAATGGGCAAGTACCACTTATTTGTGCCCACCTATGACAACCTGCTGCTTCTCTCTTGAGCATTTAATACCGTGGTATTTAAAGTTTGTGTCTGCAGCGTGCTGCTGGATCAGGACAGTTCATCCCACTTCCAGACACGCTTCAGCGTCTCCACCGCGAGGGCAGCTGGAGCTTCGCCCAGGACAGCTGTGGAGCGCGGCTGCGGCTCAAGCCCCCGCAACCTGCCCTGTGGAGAAAGCTCAGCCGGGCAGGCGTGCAGAGCGCGAGGTGCAAGCATGGGGTGCAGGCGTGGAGAGCGTGGGGTGCAGG
>JAYKAV010000689.1:1174415-1201296 GCA_035582835.1 Phoebastria nigripes | reverse complement strand
GGGGTGCAGGTGTGGGGTGCAGGCATGCTGAGCACAGGGTGCAGGTGTGCAGAGCATGGGGTGCAAGCGTGGGATGCAGGTGTGCAGAGCGCAGGGTGCAGGCATGGGGTGCAGGCATGCAGAGCATGGGGTGCAGGCGTGGGTGCAGGCATGCAGAGCACAGGGTGCAGGCATGCAGAGCACAGGGTGCAGGCGTGCAGAGTGTGGGGTGCAGGTGTGCAGAGTGTGGGATGCTGCCATGGGGTGCAGGTGCACAGAGCATGGGGCGCAGGTATGCGCACCGCCGAGGCACCCAGCGCCGGCTGCCAGCTCCCACGAGTGGCTGAGACGCTGGGGAGACGGTGCCAGTTGCTGCACCGAAACATTTACCTTTTCTGCCTCCAAAGCATAGGCCAGGTCAGAGTACGGCTCGCGAAACCTGAAGTACGCTTTTTCCCATTCGCAGCTGAAGAGGTGGAAAAGGTTTCCAAATAGCAGCTTTCGCAGCCCCTGTGGAGGAGGAGAAAGACGGGCTGGGTTCAGCTCCCTTCACATCCCAGCATCGTGAAGGATCTTTAACGTCAGAGGGGCCTCGGGATACAGGTTCAGCGTGTGTGCTCGCAGCCAGAGCCATGTCGAGAATCAGGCCCCATAATTTCGAAGCAAAGGTGATGTTTGTGATTAATGCAGTGACTGACTTCACTCAGCATTCAACCACTCCTGTGAAGTACAGTTGCAGTGTGTAAATAATTTACATTCAGATACGCTACAGCATTTGGGGGAAGACCTGGGCAAGGCGCTCGCCGTCATCAGCGGCACCTCTGGGGACAGAATTAAACATCTACGTTTGCCCGTGCAACCCCCTATAAAGCGCTTGTGCAGCAGTGGCCGGGGCGGCAGCGCTGGTGGGAGGCAGAGGAGGGTTCGTCTGGCCTCCCCCTCGGAGGGCAGGCACGGCCATCGCTGAGCACGTCCCGTGTCCAGGACCCCTCCAGTCACGCACAGCCAGCTTTTGGGCTGGCAGCTGAATTAAAAGAGCAAGTCCAAAAAACCATGTGGCTTCCACCTAAAATAGATACGCTTGCAACCTCTGACTGTAGGGGTGAGTTTCCTTTATGGTAACTTCTAACACAAGCACATTGCCCCAGGGCCGGGCGGGTGCTGCTCACCGGGGCGGCGGGGGGTGGTGGCCCCGGCTGCCCCCTCCCTCTCCYGCTGGGCGCTGCGAGGACCTGCCCGGGCGCGGGGGCCGGGGGGGGAGCCTGCCTCCCCGCTCACCCCGCACCACCCCCRCTCTGCGGACGCGGCCTGGGCCCACCCGGAATGTTTTTCCTAATCAATTTTAGTTTTGGTGAATGATGTATTTGCTGAGCAAAGTAAACCAAACGTACATCATGGCTCTTCCCATTAAAAATTGCTGGCCGCTGGCCTGGGTGGTTCATGCAAGCGGGTCACGAACCGGAGAAGGCGGATTCACGTGAAGCTGCCGGTAAGCACGGCTTCGTATCTAAATCTCTTCAGGACTGGAYGTTTTTCAGATGTGTGTTCAGTAAGGCAGCCCTGGCCAGGCTTTCACCTCTGGTATTAAGCCCTTGAGCTTCTCATTAAGTTTGTGCTCAAGCGACAGGGGACTGGTTTGGTGTGGGAGGCCACGGGCGGCGCGGCCGGCACTGGAGACCATCCTGCCATCACCCGCAGAACCCCCCCGAGCTTCTGGTGAAGGCTCTTCACACGGGCAGGGGCAGCAGGCACCCGTCATTAGTGCTCTCAAAACCAGGTATGTGGGTGAGAGCAGAAGTATCTTACTGATCTCCCGAACTTCTGCCGCCTGTTCTGAGGCTATTCGCTGGGAAAGCACCAACGAGCAGGGAAACATTACACTTTGTCATTTGACCTGTTACCTAATGAGAATTATAGTATATCAGTTTTAAGGTTGTGTTGCAACCGTGTTCTTTAAAAGTCTCGTAAATAAATCATGACGATTATATACTTCTGTTACAGCTAACAGCAGGCTGCAGCCTTCAGCCCAGCAACACGCCGAGCCTCCCGCAACGCCAGGTAAGGTTCCCGAGTCTCTTTCTTTTAACGAGACTAAATTACAGCTCATGCTTAATTCAGCAGGCCTGCTCACCATTGCCATTTCCGAGGAGATGGGCCGGCCGCCCGTGCCTGGAGAGAGCAGGAGGGGCTGGGGGACGGCGGAGGGGGGGTGAGGCGGCGGCGGTGGCCCCACGGGCTCTCCAGCTCCAGGTGGTCCATGGCCAGCGCTGCCCCGGCGCCGCTGGATGGGGAGAGGAGCAGAGGGTACATCATCCCACGCTGCTGCCTCGCCTGCGCCGAAAGTTAMCCCCCCCAGTATTCCCAGTGGGGTGGGCACAAGGACCCGGCGATGGGCTGACAGAGGGGCCGGGGAGGCAGGATAGATGCTGTCAGGGAGCATCGGCGTGTTTGACCTCCAGCTTTTTTCAAACGTTACAAATACACCCCTACAAGCTAATGATTGGCGTATGAAGTAATGTTGTGTTTGTCTGAATTACAGGGAACAAACTTCAGTGCTTTCCGACCTGAAGACACGGCAGGTTTTCCAAATACTTGTGTTGAAGAGATTTTAATTTGCTATCTTTTTTTCCTGTGTTCTAAAACTGACCATGAAAACCGTTACTTTGATTTAGATCAGGAAGACATTTAAAATATCTGAAGAAAATGCATGTTTCTTAAAGGAGGAGTGTAAGAAATAGATCTCCATAAAGACTGTCTGCTGTGCTGCATGTATAGGTGCGTAATTTCCTCAATATGATAACCTGGTCACAAAAACCACTAGAAAAATACAACATGTTACCTTTTAGAGAAACAGTTACCTGATRAGTTGTATTGCTGATTTCCAAACTGAAAAGGGAAAATAAAATACAAATTAAAAAAAACCAACAGAGGCATTGCTAACATATGAAGAAACAGGAGACCAGCCAGAAAAGAACCCCAAAAGAAAGGAAGAGTAAAAGCTGTAGAGCTTGCATTACTGAGTACATGAAGACCTTTTTCCATGGTCACGCAAGTACTGTAATAAAATGTAACTTAAAAAATGATATTAAAAAAACACCTGGAGTTAAAAATGTGATAGTGAAGCAGAATAAAAGTCTTACCCACGGAAACTAAAAATTTCTCTCCATTTGTTTAGATCTGAAATTTTGCTGGCGATCTCCTCTAGCTCTCTCCGTGGCACGGTGTGCTCAGCCTCCCGGTCACCCATCTGCAGCCGCCCGCGCTCGGGCGATGCGGAGGGATGCGGGCACTGGGACTGCTCGGGGAGCGGCTCCCCCAGACCCACGCCTCTGCGGGGCACCCGAATCCCCTCTGCCTGTCACCCCCGGGGCTCGCTGTCAGCTCCCGCCGTCACACCGCGATTAAACTTCCACGAGAGCCCGTCACAGCCTGTGTTTTTTTCTGTTCGCTGTATAAGCAGCATGAATGTTTAATGCTGGACACAGAGCTGTGCAAAGCTGACGGCAGCTACGTGTCTGCTCCGTAAGGCCGGCTCCAGGCGCGGGGCGGTGCAGGAGCCGGGGTATTTCCAGCTGCAGGGCTGCAGCTCCCGCTGCGCGGGCTGGCAACAAGCGGGAGTGGGTCTGGGCTGCGAGGGCTGGGTGGGAGGTGCGTAGCTCAAGGGAAAAAAAAAGCGGACTTAACAGATGTCTGTAAAGTTGAGCAAGTTCACTGGGGAGACAAGCTAGGGAAAGGCGAGATCCGTGCGGAGTGATGTTCCCTTGACTTCTGCCGCTTGCTGTAGCAAGGCTGGCGTTCAGGGGCACGGGTCAGGCACTGCACAGCTGAGCGGGGGGAAACCCACTGGTTTCATGCTGCTGGGGTCATGGAAATCTCATGGTTTGTTTTCTTCTCTTTCGGTCTGTGAGAACGCACCAACCGGGGGTATCTGTCTGAGTTTCGGTGGAAAAAACGTGAGGTTGAGCTGATGTTAACGAGGCGAGCCTGGCGTCCCGTGGCGCACCGGGGAGCTGCTCTGGGTTTCCCCAGGCGTGTCTAAGCTGGGTCTGTCTGGGGCAGCCGTATGGCCCCGCTCTGACAGCTCTGCGCTCTCTGCAGGGTCGTTTGGAACAGCTTGGCTCAAATCTTGGTTTATGAAAACAGAAACTATCTGGGCCAGCCTGCACGTGAGACATCAAATGCCCCGTCTTTTCTTCCAGCTGAAGGAGCCACGGCTTTACTGGGTAAAAAAACCCTGCTCTCTTTTTTGGTGCTACACAGGCTCCAGTCTTTCGGCTTCCTAAAAACTGACATAAAATCCCTCGTCCCCTTTGCCTCTGTTGGAGTAGCTCTTCCTTATAGAAAGGGGAGAGTATCCACACGTTCCCAACAAACTAAGTGTGAACCATGCATTTCTGCTTGGGAGGAAGGCTGGGGAAGAGGCGGGTGGGAGCATCGTGCTGAGCGTGCCGGGGTGAGCAGCACCTCGTGCTCGTGGGGCGAGAGCTCTCGCACAGAAACTCCTCCGTGCGCGGGGGAGGCTTTGCAGCAGCAGCTCTGCACCACCGTGCTACCAACGGTCGTGGCTGCCAGAGTGCTTATGAATGGGGATAATCAAACAAAGTTAGGGCTAACCTTTTCTTCTCACTTGCGTGTTCCCGGGTGTGGGGAGCAGAGGACAATTCCTGCTGCAGTCAACAGGAGTTGTGTTCTTGAGCCCTAAGAACTGAATTTGGCTCGAAAGAAAGATGCCCCTTAGGAGCTGGGCTGTAACGGCAAAGCATGCTCTACTGAGCGCACGCCTGCTTCATTTAATTGCCTCCCTAGGATGCATGCTGGCACAAAAGGAGTTTGACCTGGAAAATCAGGCAGTCGGTCCTTCCCTCTCCGAGAAACACTGGCTTATCTCATGAGTTGATTCGTTATTAGTTCTTGTCATTTCTTCAGATTTTTGACATAAGGAGAATAGATTTATCTATGGATTGGTAAACGGAATAAAATAGATCAAATCTACTCCACATTTGAAGTAAATTGGGATGGAGCAGGCTGATGCAAACCAGGCTGTCTCTTTCCAGGGGTTAGAAATCAGGGTGTGGGACAAGCTGCCTTTCCAGATTTGAAGAGTTCACCAAATTTGGGCGCTTTATGGCAGAGGAGAATGAACCTGGCTCTGTAGAACTGGCCATCGCTGGGACCAGGCACCAGCTCCTGAGGAATGGGTGGAAGTGTCATTACCCGGCTCTCCCCCACCGTGCAGACCGCTTCCCAGCGAGCCATGCCCTTTTGGAGACATCAGGCGGAACGTCAGAGCAGTTGCTGTGGTGGGGAACAGTGTCCTGTACCCCGCTCTTGTGTTCTCCATCAGGAATGGCATCATCCTGTCAATAATGTGCTTGACATTGTGTCTTCCCGCGGAATGCCAGACTGAAACATGGTTTTGCCCGTCAAGACCACATAACTTTCAGTGCTGGTGGTGATGACAAATTCAGGCACTAGGACAGCAAACAGCCCAGGACCTGGCTGCAGGAGGCAGAAACCCCCTCCGCCTGGATCAGCAGTTGGTCTGGAAAACCGGAGGGAGGATGTGGCACAGGACACCCCCTCCCTTGGCCACATGCAGCGTCCACACCACCCTGGCCTGTCCCCCCCGAGGGGCTGGTTCCCCTCGCCCCTCTTCCCACCTCCATCCAGGCTGGGCCGTTCACATCCCTGCCTGGTGCCCCCCCGGGGAGGGGATGAAGTCCGACCTCGGGGCGATGGCAACTGAGCGACTTCCCCGTCCATGTGCCACCACCACGCCGGAGGGGACATGGACCCGCACCTCCCAGCCTCTGACAGCAACGATGGCTGGCGGCAAAAATAACACAGTTAAGAAGTTAATGAAACTTTGCGTTTCCACAGCAGCTTCTGTCTCCAGATGTCAAAGCCCTTTGAGACAAGTGAATATTGGCCCAAAGGGAGAAACCCACACTTGCGTCAACAGGACTTTGGCACAGACCTCTCCTGACTTCTCCATGATGTAGGTAAATGCTTTGAGGTGTCGGAGAGGAAGCTGTGAAGCTTAATTAACTTCTTCCCTAGCACAGTCTCAGCTCTGCGATAACTCAGAGAGGAAAGGCTCCTCGCTGGGCAGCAGTGCTGGCATTGCCGCAGCCGCAGCCGGCACTGAGCATCCCTCCTGTGTCAGGCAGCGGGGAGGCGTCCCTCAGCCCACCGCTCCCCGGGCCAGGCTGTAGGGCGCCTGGCTGCRGGGTTCGTCATCAGCACGGCTCCCACCGCGCTAATGCCTGAACTGCTCCCTACCGCAGCATCTTGCTGAGGTGTGTCATTTCTTGGCTGCGCTTTATGGAACTACGTCCGCAGATTTCAGTGTGGGCGTTATCGGTCATGCCGTTGCAGGGAAGTTGACTAAGTCTGTTGTTCACGCTGTTTCCAAATGATAAATGATCTCTGCTTGGGGTAGTAACTTTGACAAGAAAACCGTTAAAGTGGGTATGCTTTAGAAGGGTCTGCTGTGGGAGCCAGCAGTGCGACCTCCAGGATCCCTGCTCAGAGGAGTCACAGCAGTGGGGTGCAATACGGGTCCAGAGAGCATCGTGAGCTCCAGATCTGCAGCACGATGCTCCGCCATTCGCCCCTACATCAGCATCGTGGGCCAGTGGTCTAAGCCTGGTACGCACCCTTGTATATATATATACTTCTTATACATATATTTGTATTTATATGTATGCACACTGCATGCACACACACACATACAGACACACACACAGACAGACACACACGCATACTAAGTTTTTATTGGGATACGAAAAAATCTGATTTTTCAAGAACCTTCAAAACATATTTATATATTTCTCCTCACTGTGCAATTTKTGTTGTTTTTTAAATCATGAAATATGCTAGTCTAGAAAAGAAACGGGACAACTTCTTTAGCTGATGCTCATGGATTACAAGTGAGCCACAGGGTACGTGCTGGTGCTCATCCAGGAGTGCAAGCTGAGCAGGTCCTGCTTGCTCTAACTGTTACTTTCAGCTGGTCAAACACGCAAATATTGTCTCAATTTTATTGTGCTAGTAAGAAGTTGTTATGTTTGCCTTAGGAACTGGATATGAATGAAAATAACAGCCTGCCTCATGCTCGYGAGTGGGGTGGGACGTGGGGGGAGCGGCGGAGCCGGGCTCTTTGTGAGGTGATCCCCCYGTGAAAACGCCTGGACCCCGAGTCAGGGGCTGCTCTCTCCCGCACAGCAAAAGGGACGGGAACGGGTTTATCTTCTGTGCCGAGGCAGGGCTGTGCAACTCTGTATTTTGCACATACGGGCCAGCTCCTTGGATCACTCAGACAGACAGACGCACGTGAGTAGCCTGCACGTCTGATCCCGTACGCTGCCGATTGCCAAAGCTGCTACAGAGCTGCAAAGCAGAGCAGCTGCCTGAAACATCGGGAACAAGAAGGATGAAACATTACTCCTCATTATTTGCTCTATAGTAAACAATACCATGAGATGTAATACAAATTATGCGTTAAGAAGATACATTAACATTAAGAAGAATATGCATATTAATTAAGAAAGAAATGATGAAAAAAAGTTGAGGGTCATGGCAACTTGCAGTAGCCCTTACACATTGTTAAAATCTAGGGAGATAGGGCACAGCGTGGGGAGGCAGAGCTGCTTTGTGAAAGGGTTTGTGGGGTAGGGGTACCGCTGACAAACCTTTTACCAAAAAACCCAGCAATGTTTTGCCATTCATAGTAAAAGTATAAAAAAATGGCATAAAAGTCAGTGAGGTCATCTCGCAGGTTGCTAGAGCTTGACGCATGTAGCTTTCAGAGGCGAGTCCTAACAGGTACCTGGGCCTGATTTTCACCACAGGTGACTCGATGGGTGCTGGGTGGGATCGCTCCTCGCCCGCAGCTGTGCAGAAGCCCGCTGCARCCCCTGCAGATAAATGGGCGGCTGGGGCAGGGGCTGTGCCCCCCTCTTGTGTTTGCTCTGAGTGTCATTCCCCTGTCCTGCAAGGAGCACCTCGCTGCCAAGGCACCCACGTAAYCCCACGGAGGTAGTGTTTGGTGGCATAATGCTCTTTTGCTCTGTCTGTAYGTAGCTGGGCTGGTATAGCTGTGCCTGGGATGAGTGGTCCGGCTGCTTTAACTGACTTGCAGAAGTTCAAGGGTGCGAGGGCTGATGTGTTTGTCTGTTCTGGCTTCCTGCATGCCTTGAAGTAGAGAACCTCAGGTATTTCTTCATCAGTCTCTGCTGAGCTGCAGCATGCCTTGTAAGCCTGTCTGTTGTGTTATTCCRTTGCTGCCCTTTGCCAAAGGTTTTGATTTTGTTTATTTGTGGTGTTTGATGAGAGGGAGTTTGCAGGGCTGTTCTCTGGGCAGGGTTCTTCATGCTTCTGACCATGAGGCTTTGGGAGGATGCAGCGCAACATGAAAGGTGCCTGGTTTGCGTTCCTGTTGCTTTGCTCTGGGAAATACTCTTTGCCTTGGTGTGTTGCAGAGGGGTTGTTCAGCAGCACCAAGCCAGGCTGCCTCTCTCGGGCAAGCAGGAGGGGGTATGTTGCATCTCCTCTACATCCTGCTTTGCCGCGTCTGTCGTCTTAACCAAGATCGCGAAGCCCCCAGCTACAGTGATCGCACAGGGAAATGAGGGCTTTCGGGACTTCAGGGTCAAAGAGTTACAGTTTGGGTTGTTAAAACTAAAAAACCCAAAAGAGAGCTTTATGGACAGACACGATGACATTGCTGTGCATGTGATGCTAGGGTAAAGTGTTAGTGGTGGGTTCAGGCGTTTGGGTTTTGCTCTGCGAGCACTTGCTATAGCGTTGTGTTCCTTCTCAGCATTGTGCTTCTGAGACAGAGCCTGATGTGTGTTATAAGCAAAGCCCGTACATTTTCTTTTCTCTTGTTTGATGTCTGTAGATTTGCTGGGCGTCCTTGTTCTCAGCTGCCCTGATGTGGTAACAACTGCATCCTCGCCTTCACAAGGGCTAAAGGGCAAAACTGCTGCTGGTGGTAGTGTGTGCCTCTATCGCAACCCATTTATTTTACTTTCCAGATCCAGTTCAATGCTAGTGATATTCCTAGTTTTTTTTCATACCAGCTACTTTTCAAATAATTTACTGGGAAAAAAGGCAAATGTCTTCATAAGGTCTTACCCCAAGAAAGAGAGGGTATTTTGATCTAGACATTACCAAATAGCATGTCGTCTTTTGTTTACTGCATATGCCATATTGATGTTTACTTGAAACCTTCCCTTTTTTTAACTTCTTTAGAGCTAATCATTTACAAGTTTAGTACATCTGGTGGTTGTTGAATGTAGTAGTGATGAACCTCTTTGCTTGAAATGTTCTTAAATGATGTAATTCTAATACATCAGGTCAACCGCTCCAGTGATTGTCCCTGAATCTTTTGATTTTGAAAAGGGAAATTCAAATCCAGCAAATCGTATTAGCAAGGCGTTCAGGAAGTGCACCAGGGAGCAAACCAGGATGATCCAGAATGAATTTGCAAATTGTTCACTGTGAGTCTTGAATGTAAAACTTCCCTCTTTGAAATTAGCAATTTTCTCTGAAAGGTGATGGATTTTCACTTCTGAAGAGAAGAGAATCATGATGAGGCAACCACAGGAACCTGCAACGGAAGAGGAGATGCTCATCATCTCAGCAATCCCTGCAGCAAGGCCATGTGGTGTACATCACAACCAAATGCCACATTGATAGTGTTATTATGGCCACTGCAACTTAGCTTTAACAGGAATTATTTTTAGAATCCAAGGCAACGGCTATTGAAATGGGTAAGCTTTTTTAATTGAATTTGACTTAGGACGGCTGCTTTAGTGCTCTGATCCAGCAAAGTATCTGCGTTCTTTTTCAGCTTTAAGCTGCTCATTGTCCCGTTGAACATAACTGAACTGTCTGCATGTTTAAAGATAAATATGTACTTAAGTCCTTTATTAAATTATGATTGTAATACGTAATACCTTGTAAGGTAATGGTAAGTCTTCTTGTCAGCCAAACCAGCAACACAGAGAATGGGCTTTACCCTCTCTAAGTGGCAGAGGGACAGGGATGGTCCGTTATCCCTGCTGGCAGTGGTTTTTCAGAGACCACTTTTACAGTGAGTTGCTGTCAGTCTCTCCCTCTCTGCTTCTCAGTTCCTTCCTTCCGTCCTTGAGAAAGTCTTGCTGGTGTAAGTGGTGATCTCGCTTACACGGCTGGAAACCTCCCATCGTGGTGAATACGAGCAGCTGCATCACTGACTTTTTTTAGTTGGTTTTTTTCCCCCCTTTCCCCCCTCTGGTGCAATTCCTGGTTCTGACTGTGTGCTGTGTGTCCGTGATGTGGCCCCAGCTCCGGGTCCCTGGGGCTCGTGGGCACCATCCCCTTTTTCTGCCAGCTTAYGCAGAAGGGCCGGAGGTGCCGGGGCTGCCTGCCACGGCTTCCTGCAGCCGCTTGCCCCTACCATCCCACCGCCCGCCCTCGCGGAGGGTTTTGGCATTTTATCTCTTAATTCCAATTTGGAAAAAACATGTTTTGATACAGCRAAGTCATCCGCCTTTCTGCCTAGCTTTATTTTGCCAGTTTAGAGTGGTACTTACAGGCGATGAAGCTCCAGAGGTACAACCCGATGGGGCCGTGCAGAGTTTCATAAGGGCTGCCAAAAGCATTGAACATGAAGAAACCTGCTCCCACCAGAGCAAAGACGATCAGTACTGTACAGAAGAGAATGACACTAACATGGATACTTGCAGGGATAACTTTGAGCAAATCTGGAAAAACTAAAAACAAAACGAACAAAACGTTATTATACACGTTAGGCAAAGTTGCTTCAGAAGTCAGGCCAGGGATTTCTTGCCGGTTTGTGATAATTGTTTTAAATTGTGCTCTTCCAAATGCAACCAAAGATGAAAATGAAGTTATTAACTAGAAACAGGTTTTCATGGATGTTTGGAGGCAGAAGCATTTTGTGAAACTCAGAAGTGTAGACTGGCCAGGAGAGAAGGACCAGCTCCAGGGTAAGCCTCTCCCCCCCTTCCCGAGGGTATTTCCCTACGCACGTTATTCCCCCTGCCCCGGCTGCGCCCTGTGCGGGATGCGGAATGGCACCTCTGTGGTCCCGGCACCCTGCCCATGGCCGTCCCTGCCGGCATCTGCGCCGGGCTCCCCAGGGTGYGACCCCCAGCGCCTCCAGCTCTTTAAAGGCTGGGGACCTGGTCCGGATCAGCATCCCCAGCGGCTGCTCCCTCACCCCGGTGTGCTGGCAGGCAGAGCARACTCCTCTCCACCTGTAGGCACTATTCAGGGCAGTGCGAGGGTGTTGGGGTTATTTGTTCCTCAGAAACCAGGTCGTGCAGATGCAAGGTGGAGGGTAACGTGCCTGCCCCCTGCCAAGGTGGTATTTGGTCCTTAACGTGAACAGCTTATTCTTAGAAAAAGAAAAAAAACCTGGACGCTGTATTTGAGGAAGCAGGTCCACCTCGTGCCGGTCTGCACGGTGGYGTGAAGGGCTACTCACAGCGCCTGTGTGCGGGGTCTGACCTCGCATCCCTCAGCTGGAGGCTTGGCCATCTACTCCTCTTTCAGAGCGGGGGGACAGTAAATCCAGAAACAGGCTCTCTGCATTTATGCTCATGAGGTCCCACTGAAGGACATGAGATTGGAAATGAAATTATACCTGCTTGGCTCATTCACTGAACGGAGGGCAACTGATATTTATTTGCTTGCCCGGATCTTTATCAGCCTGTGGGCTTGGTTACAACTAATGCGCGTGTCACTCTTACACCTGACCCTGCCTGGAGTGGTCAGCAATTCCTACAAAACACGTTGCTTGGACTGGATTGTTCTGGTCAGTAAAGTCTTGTATTTATCTTATTTTCCAAAATACAGGTGCAGGGAGGGTCAGGTGAGGATGGGAAGTTCCTGACTCTGTGTCGGTATCCATACCATGTGTGTTGTGTGTCTTGTGGTACCCGGGACAGGGTGAGGTAGCTCCCCTGCCCAAGGGATGCTGCTTCTGGCTCCCCCGCCCGGGGTGGGCGCGTGGGCAGGGAGGAGGCTGGGCAGCCCCTGTGGGCGCGGGGGTCCCTCTCCCTCGCGGGGGTCCCTCTCCCTCGCGGGGGTCCCTCTCCCTCGCACCGGCCTCTTGGTCTGGACCGCGTCACGGGCAATGCGTGACGGACAAAGTCCTTGGGAATACTCAAGTCCTGGCTGTATGGAGAAGCGAGGAGGTCACGGGGCAGGTGACGYGGAAGGCGCGCTCAGCCTTGGGAGCGTGTGTGTTTGGTTTGGAGTAGCCTGTGCATTTATTTAGGTCTGATGTGCCCAAAGTGCACAAATGTTAGGGTTTGACYGCTTTATCTGCTAGGGAAGCAAAGAGCTGCTCCTGCCTGGGATGCTGATTTCCATTCTATTTCAGAGCAGCGATTCCACCACTTTGGTTATACAAATACATGGTGCTGGTTTGGTAAGTTTATACCCAAAGAATTTTGGCTAATGATATGTGGGTTTKTCCTGAAAACCTTAGGCAATACATCTGTAAGTTAAAAGGTCCGTGCTTTATTAGGAAGAAGCAGGAAATCATTAGTGAAGCCGTGGTGCTGACACACCGGCGGGTTAAATGTGTTGTGCACTGCGTGTTGCTGGGAGACATTCAAGGCTCCAGGAACGTATGGTATCTGGGGAAGATAACACGTGAAGTTGTTTGTAGTATGGAGACTCCCTGTGAAAATCCACCAACAGTTATTGCCAGAGAGACATGTAGACACCTAAAAGGATCAGAGGTTTCTTACCTCCTATCCTTTGGCATTTTTCCGTTTTTAGAAAATAGAAAAAAAATTGGTATTTTGATAAAAATCCTTAAAAATAGAAGAGATATCTACTTCTGTACATACATTAATCTCTTAAATTATTTTTAAAATGAAATATGATACTAAAGAGGGAAAAATTCATAAAGGTTACATCAAAGAGTTGTTTGCAACAAGCTCTCTGGATGAAATTTTGAAAGAATAAGCAAATTTTATATGATCAAAATTCTCTCCCCTGTAGTTCCCCAAGTAAAACACTTGGGGAACACTTTGTGTCTGGAAGCCCAAGGCCAAAAAGGGAAGATGATAAATCAATGGGAGGAAATGGAGAAATCTTACAATAAAAAAGTGGGGTACCAAGCTAAAATAAGACAGAATAAATAGAATGAGCGTGCAACTGTGAAGGCTGGCGCTGCCCCGTGCCCTGCCAGCTCTCCTCTGCTGGCGGGTGAAATGCCGGTTGTTTGCAGCAGAGCTTTGCTCCGTGGCGTTGAGAGTGAGAAGGCTGTTGCTTGGTAGGTGCGAGTACTGCGTGTGTTACGCGGTTAATGCAACGCTTTCRCCACGTGCTAGATAATTAAGTTTCCAAAAGCTGGAAACTTTTGCATCAGCTGCATTTGCCACCGTATCACTTGCCCCAGAGAGCCGACGGAGCAGGTCGGGACCGCAACGGAGGGAAGCGGCAGCCAAACGGCGTGCGCGGTTTTGCACTGAGAGTGAGTGAGTGAGTGACTGCTGCCTGGCGCAGCGCTGCCTGACGGACTGAAGGCTCTGCTGAGTTCCAGCCATGTAACGGCCGGTGCGACTGCGAATGCAAAAATTTAGGAATACTTTAAATATTTTTATGCAGCTTTTTAGCTACTATTTCAAATTGTGATCCTACTTAGCTAGTCAATCAGACTTAGCGTGAGAGAATAATTTTTAATCATTCGTGTTTGTTTGGCAACAATGGGTATTTTAGAAGGAATCATCAAATACTCAACTGCTCCTGATCCACAGGGGCACGATTAAAGCGGGGGTAATAACGCCTCGGCGCTGCCTYGCTGCAGCTGTAACGTGCAGAGAGTGAAAAAGCCTCACATAAATTACTCTACCTTGCAAAATGTTTACCAGCAAAGGGTTCTGCAGCTTGCCGTGCAGTAAACACAGAGAAGCAGGTAATGTGGTGTCAAGTCAATTTATCTCCCTGACTAAGCGAAAGGGCAATTAATGAAGCAAATGTTTGCAAACTATTCTTGAAGCTGTGTTAAATACCGCCTTTTGCGTTGTTGATGGCTGGCTGGGCACAGAGAAGGGCACCGGGTGCCCGCAGGGTCCATGGCCCGGGGACCCTCACCAGGCACAGGGGCACGAGGGGGCACGTGGAGCCCCGCGCCCACCGTCTGCGATGCTGCACGAGCGCTCGCGCCTCCCTTGGGTAACGGAGGGGCCACCTGCTCCTGGGGACGGCACCGGCCCAGGGCTCTGCTCCGCCGGACCGCTTCCCCGGGGCATCCCCGCCGGCCTGGGCGCAGGGAGCTCGTGGCTGCCAGGTCTAGGCCAGGAACACAACCGCTTGCTGTCTCTGCGTGTGCAAGTGCCGCACGCAGCAAAACTACCCGTTTGCTAAATTTACCTATTTACCTAAAGGAAGAATTTGCCTGCACAAAAGGTTACTTCTGCTGATGGCTACTTATTGTCCAGTTTGGCCACTGGTGCTTAAATTCCTTATATCATCCTAGTAAAACACAAAGCATGTTTTAGAAACTAGACCTTGTGTTTATTGGACTTTATTACGTATTTCATATATTTACAAGCAGAAGAAGCAGTTGTGCTGTTAGTGTGGTATAAGGTACAATTTTTACTGTGGCACCCTTCAGGCTAGCCAACGAAAAGGCTGACRAGTCCCTACCCGTGCAGAATTTCTACAAGGAATAGCATTAGTTCTTGTGACGCTACCTGATGCTTTGGGAGAACATGCAAAACTGTATTTAATAATACAATTTTGTATTGTTTATTTTAAGAAAACATGTTACTGCATTGTATTGAATCTTTCCCTTGGCACCTGCATTTATAGTTGTTTGTCATTAAAATTTTATATGTGACATATCAGGAAAAATTAATTCCAGCAGCTATGTTGTCTTGAAAGAAAAACATTCCTTCATTGTAATGAATGAAATTGTGTTAGGTATGCATGCCAGTGACCTTTAGAAAATGAACTGCTGACCCAGAAACTGATGAGAATCAGCAAGAGCAAATGAAGCAGAAGGCTTTCCCCAGCCAAACTGGGATTGCTGGCAGAGCAAATTCATTTTACAATTAAAAGAGATATAGTGGTCAGAGGGGAGCGTTTAACAGGAACAAACATCGAACTAAATCATTCAGCCTGTTTTCCATGCCTTTTCTCAGACATGCTAAGTGCACTTCAGTGCATTAAACTACGGATGTGTATATTGTATACGGTTATCCTGCTTTCTGGGACGCTCACAGCTGGCTCCCGAGGGCACGGACTCGGATGGGACGGCTCTGCCGCAGCCCCAGAGAACATGAACCAGCCTCCTTCCTGCAGTGGTCCCTGAAGTGAACGCTCCTAGTAGAGGCATATTTTGCTAAGCCACCCAATCATTGTTTCTAAATACAAATCCTATTAAAGTTAAGTGTTGCGTTTGCTTTTTAATCTAAATAAAAGATGACCCGAGAACAGTTTGTGAGGAGGACAGCAGTGCTTCCACCCTCAGCCGTCAGCGAAAGCTCACAGAGGCAACGCCTGCCCTGCGGAGTGCCGTGATCGGTTCAACTGGGCTTGTGAAATTCTTTAGGCTGTAACTGGGCTATGTTTCAGGTATACACGGTGCCAAAGATCACCTTGTAGCGTTACCTTTTCAGAGTGCTATATAAAGGATGCCAGTGCAGGCAAGTAAGACTCGCAAGACAGGCTTGTAATATTGTGAGTGAGACCTATTGGAATATTGCACTGTTAATGCTTGGCTTGTACAGAAGGAGAATAAAAGGTAAAAGAATGCCCTAATAAGCAAGCCTGGGTTCAGTTTTAGGTCTGTCAAGGCTCTCRGGTTGTGTTCCTGACCCCAGTGCTTCAGCCCTGCTAGCTCTGCTACTGCAGGTGAGATCTGCCGTGGCGGATGCCCGATGGGCTGGGACACTGGAAACAAGGCTGCTCTCTCTAGGGAAGGATGCTGCTCCATCACGGGCACGTCAGCAGCTTCACCTCTGACTTGAGGAGTCTCAGGCATAAGATTAAATCCAGCCTTGATTTCAGATCCTGGGAACAGGCATTAAAGCACATGCTTCAAACCTCATTTTCTCTGTCTGAAAATGAGAACAGTGGTATTTACTGATGTTGAGTGAATTACTGTTTCAATGTTTTCTTCTCTATGCAATTCCTGAAAGCCCTGGAGTTCTTTGAATATGTACATTAGGCACTCATATTAAATAAATTAATTTTTAATATTGTCCTGTGCAGTAGGATTCTGCAGTTCTGTATGAACACTCAGGTTTTGTGTTTGTGTTTGTTTTTTTTTTTTTTTTTTTTTTTACCATTCCGAAGTGGATTGCTTAGCTGTGACTAATTAAAAACTTCACATTGTATTATTTCTGTTCTTTGGTTACATTTGTGTTTATGTGCTCCGTTGAAATTATACTTATGAATGGAAGTTTGGTAAACATTTGGATAGGAAAGCTTGGTTACATGAGATTTCTGTGAGTGTGGATAGAAAGCGTATGGCCATAGTGAGAGCAAACTCTGTAACCCTGGAGTGCTTTTGGTTGAAAATGCTCTGCAGAACTTGCACAGATCCAGAGCTTACCTGTATGTAGCACTGTGAGATATTTAAAAATACRTGATGATTGATATTATTAAATCATCACAAACAAGCTGCGCATTTGTATTTTCTCTTGTACCTGTAATATTAATTCACACCGCCCACAAAATTAAAATTCTTTTGAAACTGTTGCTACAATCACACTCGCAGTGTATTAAAATATTTCAGCCATAACCAGATGAAATGTACAGATGGGAGCCTGAATGCAAGGCACATCAGTGAGGTGGTTTAAAAGTCTCTACGTAACAAATCTGTGGAAGGAAAATTACTAGAAAGAGAAGCCAGCGGGTGTCTCGATTGTGGCTTCTCCGGCATGGGGGCTGTCTGTCGTGGCYGGGTTCAGTCCTGCCCCGTGCACTGAGCCGATACGGACTAGAGAGGGATGCCCCACTTCTTGCCACACGCCGAGGTCGCTCTGGGCGACCATCCCGTAACTTCACCTGCACCAAATTGGCCACCGATTCACTCTGCTGCGGCTCTCCCTGCCCGGGGAGCTCCCGCGGGGGGCCGGTGCGAGCCCCGGGGCTGCTCGGCCGGGCTCCATCCCGCGGCCGGGAGGTGCGGGAATTGGGGTGCGCAGCCGGCCAGGGCCCGCAGGACCCTGCCCGCGGGGGACGGCTCCGGCCTGGGCTGCGGCTGCTCCTTGTCCTCGTGTTACAGCGGTTTAGCTGTGCCTCACGGCTCTGCCGCTGTAATCAACCTGGACGCATGTCAGTCACGGAGCTGCTGATCGCCAGCGGCTTTGTCAGCTGTGGTTCATAACAATTTCACCGGCAGCAGAAAACGAATTCTGCGGGGTTTAGTAGACCCCTCTGAAAATTCACCCCAGCCTATAACCGGCAGGGAGGAATATCTGCACGCTGTGACGGCAAACAAAGCAACCGAGACGAGAACTTCAGCTGTATAAATAGACTAGTGATGGAATTTAATTAGAGATGGCAAATCTTAATATTATATTAAATTAATTTGGCCTACTACTTTGGAAAAATATTATATAGTAAATAATTTCTGATACCTAATCTGGTAACCTTACCTTGCCTTAAATGACTCATGTAAGCAATTTACCAGTGCTGTTTTAGCAGAATGCTTCTAAACTGTGTTTTGTAATAACTTCAGGTGGCATATTGTACATTTAACAAATGGCTGTTTGTTATTATCTGTTTAATGTGCTGCTATATACAAACTGGCTGTTCACTTGATCATTTTATTGATCTTCTTATCCTGGAAGATAAATAGGTTATGAATATTACATGTAAAGCAAAACCATTGCTAACAGTCTTTGATAAAATTCTGTATGTCAGATACCAAGTTCAACTTGCAGATCAGCCGACTGAACATCAGCCAGCATCAACCAGCCGTGCTTCCAATTAATGCAGCAGATTGTGAACTTTTTGGCTGCTTTGTCTCTCAACAGCAGCCGAACACATCTATGCCCCAGCTCTTTCATGAGATTTCTACTAGTTTAGTTCATTCTTTCATGATGGCACAGAGGACATAACGTTGACACACACACAGAGGAAGATGATAGAGATCAATTGAAAAACATTCTTTTTTTTAAAGTAATAGTATAAATCTTTTGAAATGTAGATGTCTGTGTAACTGAAATATAGATTGCTGAAAATGTTAGCGTGGCTTTAAAAGTATCGGAAAGTAAGTTATGTGAACCTGAAGATCAGAACACTGTAACGCCAGCATTTGCTTTAGAATATTTCATGCTTGTTAGGCGCTGTGTATGAGCAAGGGGACACCGGGGCAGCTATCTCCCGGCTCCCCTAGCCGTCAGCAGTGCGGTGTTAAATAATTCAAATGCCATTGTTACTCACATGAAAACTGGAAAGGTCTCCCACCAAGCCCGCACTGTCTCACACGCTCGCCGTAGAAAAGCCCATACTGGATTTTGCCGATAAACTTCTCCAGCTCCTGGCCGGTGGCGTTGACGAGCAGGGCTCCCGTCTTGCAGAGTATCGTCCCCTTGACCCACAGCTGCGTGCCGATGGCTGCCGCRGTCCCCAGCGCACAAGCAAAGCTCAGCATCCCGGCTATGCAAAAGATAATTTTCTTCTGCTGGGTTGGCATGGTGGCGTGCAAAGTCCTCTGAGGGACGCAGCTTTCAGCAAGGCAGCGACAAGGTCTTCATCGGCACGGCRAACAGCCGAGCTCCCTGGCCAGAGCCCCGGGCACCCAGCCAGCCCTGCTCGCGGCAGGAGCCCTCTCCTTGGAGAGCTTCAGCAGCGAGCCTCCACGAGGCACGCGGTTCCTGAAGGATGCTGTGAACGTTGTTCTTCCCCGTCCCCTTCTGTATGGCTCCAGCTTGCACACTAATGTGTTTAAGCTGGAAAACAGAGCAGTTTGTAGGGTGTTTCAGTGCATCCTCTGTCACTTGATAACAAGGGTTTAAGATGACAGAAGGAGCCTCTCTGTAATTTGATGCGTGCTCTGCTCTTCCCAGCCCCGTCTGGCTGGGCGAGCRGGGGATTTCAGAGGCAGGCTTGGCTGCCGTGTCTGATGATCTGCTCTCCAAAAAGGAAGCTTTCAGAGGGTTTTATTTTTCCAGGTTTCCCTCTAAAGCTAGCAATGCTGAGCTGCTCTGTTCTTTTTTTTGGGGCGGTGTTCTTTGTTGTTGTTGTTCGTAATGCAACGGCACAGGTAACACACCGTACCCCCTCTAAGCCAGGAGGCCCCCCCTGCGGTATTGGGTTGCATTCGGGCACTGCTGTTCCCTGGCAAGGGCAGCATGTCTGTTACATGCTGTATTGTTTTGGCTGCAGTGTGTAGGATGCTCAGGCAAACATTTCGGTTCAGGTTCCAAATATACAGAAATACATTTTCTCTTACTTCTTCACAGAAGACCCAGTCTACCCCAAGGCTCGGCAGCATGCCGGCTCCCTGTGGCTCACGCAGGGGAGGCACCGCTGGGCTCCCGCTGCTGCCAGGGACCTGCCTTGCTCTTTGTGCGAGCCAAAGTCTTGGGCACGAAATAACCCATCCCCTGGAGTGTGGCTAACTCGGGGCCTCGGCTAGGACCAGAAGCACGGCCGTCTGCGTCGATCTGCTGACTGCCAGTGATTTCAGCAAACACAGGGTTTGGGTTTTTTCCTAACCAGATCAACTTAGAAAGTGGTTTGTTAACTGGATGCATATCCATTGCAGGAACACTCTTCAGGTGGTTTAAGATATCATATCAGTTAGGCTTAAAGACTGAGTCTGGTTTAACTACATAGGTTTTAAGACAACCTTGGAATTAAAATGAAGCAAGGCTGTGTACAGACAAATGACTTTTTTTTTTTTTTTTTTTTTTTAGGCTAATGCTTAAATAAAGCTGTGGTTTGTGCTGTGATCGTCATATGTAACCAAAAGATGGCACACTGCTGTACTGCTGGGGTCCATTACCACTGAGCTTGCACTGCCTACAGTGCTGAATACATACAGGTTTGGGAAAATGCTTATTTTTAAAGATGGTTTTGAATACTTTACTTGAGCAGAATGCATTTATCATTCCCTGAAGAGGGACTGTAATATTTTAGTATGAATATCACCAGCACAATAGCAGTGAAAGGAACCGATTGAACATATGCATATAAAAGTGACTATGTCCTAGGAAGAATTTGATGGGGGAAAAAGATTTAATTGCATTTATCTGTTTTGGTGACTACTGTTTTCAAGACTCAGCTTTCTGATAGTCTTTTCATATGGAGCAATAGTTCATGCCATGGAAAATTACACAGCTTTCTGAACGAGCTAAGATGTTTCGGAATCCCTCAGAAAGGCGGAGGTGGAGATACAGGAGCGGCCAGCAGCGAGGGGGCTTTGCCCCGCAGCGTTCGGCTGTACCTTGCATTAGGCGAGGCAGTGGCTGGTGGCGTGAAGATAGCAGAGATGAGATTGGGCTGGAGATAACGCTGTGCATAGACAAGCTAGAAATTAGAATGAAGAATTGTCCTGGAGTTTGCCCAGGAGTAACTTTTTCTTGGAACACTTGTTACCAGCTATGGATCCTGACTGCATTTGTTTGAAAACAATTCGGTTAATATGTGCCTTGGCAGACAGAACAAGTCCCTTTCTAACTCCAGCTGTGAATTCTGCAGCGAACACTAAGGAGGCATCTGACAGGGTCTGTTTGTTTGTGTTTGCACAGTAACACAGTGTTGCTTTCTGGGTGGTTATAATAATATTTCCTGGTGTCTGGGGTACTGTGTTTATCAAACAAGTATAGGGAAAAAAAGCCCATGCTCTCTGATGTTAAAGACTGGCAGTTTTAGAAAAGGTCTCCTTCAATGAACTTTTAACAGGTTTTTGTAACATCTTCCCTCTTCTAAAGCATGTGAAGCAAATAATAGGTTATTTACTGAATGGATAATTATTGGGTTATTTACTAATGGATAATTAACTGAAAAAGTGAAGCTGAGCTATCTGACGATCACAGAAAATATTTTATTGCAAATGCTGTGTGCTCCACCACAGTGAATACTGCTTTGATTGTATGACAAGAGCAAAGAAGATGGACCAGATCACAAGATAAAAAGGGGAAACAGAAACATTTGTTTCTTCCCTCAGAAGCAGTAGATTCCCCACTTGCTGATAATACCACACTAGAAGCAAGACTTAGGTGAGTCGCTGTTCAAGGTGTTGTGAATGAGTGGTTTAGAGGCCGCTTACAGAATCACCGTCAAAAGTATTAGCAAAAAGTGATTTTAATGGAAATTTATAAAAGTGCGACTTAACAGAGTTTGATGGCAAGGTTCACTCTATCCCTTACTACGTGGATGAAGTATGCAAAGGAGAATCGTGTTAGAATTGAGTTGGAATGATTTATACAGAGACCAAGGACGAAAAGGGTAAGGAGACCCTCCCGTTGAGTCATGAGGGTCAGAGTAGACCCCCTTGCTTTCCAAACTCCTGATGGAGTCTGGGTGCGGCTGGATCCACTCCTAGTCCCAGACTTGGTCAACGGTTTACGTCTAAGGGATTATATGTGTCTAGCAGCAGCCTAAGGTTCATTCACAGTTTTAAGATAGGTCACAAGATTTTAGTAGCAATTAATCATCTACTAATTTAACATTTATAAAGTAAGTTAGTAGTCTGCTACGATCATGACAGTGACTCAATTACAGATTATGCTTACTATCAGTTCACACACACACAGACAGAAATATATATAAATGTACAAAAGCTATAGCTGTTAAAAATTCCCCTCGAGTCCAGTGAAATATTCACGTCAAATGTCTTGGCATTTCTCAACGGGCGAGGGGTTGAGCCTCGAAGAGTGTTTCAGTCCCAGTCCCGTGGCAGTCGGCGACTGTCCTCTGAATATCGCAGACTCGAGAGTTCGCCAGCTCCGAGAGGTGTCCCAGTAAGAGGGAGATGCTGGGTGCAGCCCACTGCGGTCCAGGAGAGCTCAAAGGGTCTCCCTTAGGATGGCTGTTTATAGGTTTGCAAGATGGTTGGCTTTAGTCATCCGTGAAAATTCTCAAGGTTTCAGTAACAATGGTATCGTTCCACTTGAGCTACGACTCAGACAAGGGTGTCAGGATGACGAATTATCCCCGCTCTCATCCCCTACTTGGGCCAGGCAGTGGGAGTTCCTGGTACGGTCAGTACGTTCCYCAACCTCAGCTATGCAAGAGCTCCTGATGTGGTCAAGGGACGCTTCACYGCCTGACTCATTACACCAAGGCCACGGTTTAATGGGAGTTTCTGAGATCATGGAGCAGCGCAGGAGAGGCCGGGGGGAATGCACCACTACACAAGGACAACCTTAAAAACCAAAAAGAAGTAGCCAAGGAATATTGTAAAATCGCTACTGTGACTGGAATGATATTTAGTTCCTGGCCTGAGTGTTGGGACGCTCCTTTCGCAAGCAGTGCATCACACTGCATCATGAGCTGTTTCACAGTCTGTGTCGCAGCCTCAGGTCTTGCCCAACAGTCCCAATCCCGTTCACTGCAGAATAGCCTTCCTCTTCAGCTTACTCATCTTGCTCAAGTGCTTTCTCCCATCCCATATGTCCAAGATGTTACTGAATGTGTTACTGTTTTTCCCTGCAACATTGGAAATGACTGCTCTTCTCCGCAGTGGCTCAGACAGGCTCTGGGGGCCCTGGTCGTCCCCATCGCTGCCGTAGCCCCTCTCCCGCATGCTGGCTGCTTGGGGCTTTGCCCTTGGCAAGGAGGCACGCTGCTCCTCCCTGCCTTCTGCCCTGCGTCAGGTTTCAGCTCCTTCATCCCGTGTCCCTGCAGAGCAACGCTGCACCCTGGGACCTCTCCCTGAATCCTGGCCGGCTGCTGCTCCCTCTTCGTCCTGCTCTTTGCTCCCAGCTTTTCTGTGAGCGGATTGCTGGTGGAATGTTTTCATTCCTGTCCCCCTAAATACCCCTTTCTCCCTTCAGGGCTGCATACAATGAAAAAGATAAAGGAAAGACTGTTGTTGTTTAGCTTATTAAAAAAAAACCAAAAAACCCCCAAAAAACCAAACAAAAAAACAAATTAGGGCGAGGCTATATTATCAGATGATCTTGACTGTTTGGATACTGAGCTATAGAGGGGTCTTGTCTCTTATGCTGTACTTGTACAGTAGCACAATGACAGTCTCAGGAGGCCTTTCCACCCGTGCCATTACCTCGTAGAGGGCTCGGTACTCTTCCTCCCTGTTTAACGTGGTGTTATCTGCTCCTGTGTAGCTGTTCCTGAAAGGGGCTGATTTTAAATTGTTGTTGATGCACTTTCTCCTCAAATTTTCTCTCAACCACTAAGTTTTTTAAAAACCCCTAAATTTAAAGAAATAGACTGTAATACTTCTCAACCCAAGTCACTGGAGTGTTGTATGATGATTAACTAATAAATTTCACTTTTCATTGTAAGTATAACATGATGTTGTGTGAGCACTAGTGGTGATGTATAAAATGCTGCCATCCATGCGACTTCGGTCACAAGTGCGGATGCTCGGCTCCTCCTTCAGTCGGTCCGCAGAGTGAGCAGCACTACGTACCCTTCCAGTTCACTGACTCTGCATTTAGCAACCAGTGCAGGTCAACAGTGCATGAGGTGAACAACCACTGTGAAAAATGCACTGAACTAGATCTTTTTGATGAGAGCAAATGCCCATTAAGTGAGGAATGGAAAAGAACCACCCCCTTTTTTCTCTCACAGATGCCTAAACCCCAGTTTACGATACTTAAGGGTAAATACGCAATGTGAGGTATAGATAGATGAAGAACAGTGGCTTGTATACATGAACCTGGAAAGCAGTAATAGCATACCACTTCTTACAGAGATTGAAATGTCCTGCACTAACTTGATCTTTGGCAATCATTGCAGTCAAACGGACACTTTATTTTTAATTTTATCAATTAAATTTATCCTATGGTAGGGACAGAGTGGAAAAAGATTTTAGGACCTCCAAAACTGCCACCAAGTTTTGTAAGAGATTTGGATTTTATAACTCTTAATGGATGAAAACTTCTGTATATCCACAGTCATGTAATGACTCGTGATATATGTAGAACTGATGCTGATTACGTTCTGCTCTTTTCCACTGTGTCACAACTGCTGTAGAGTTGATATCAATTTACCAGAAAGGCCATCCTTGTTTGTAGAAATGTTCAGGATGAAAACACCAGGAGTGATAAGGAGCCATAGCAATGTGCATTTGAGCAGAAACACCCGTGGGAAGTTTGCATGTTGGCTGGAGTCAGCCGCAGTCCAGACAAGTGGTGCCATTTGTCCCTCACTACCATGAGAACTGAATAGACCTGCAAATGTTAAAAACGAGAGATGTCCTTGAAGAAAGCATATAACCAATAATTAACGCAATATTTTCAGAAGTTACCCTCTATTTTTAACTAGCATCAGCAAAGTCACAGCAAATGACAAGAATTTAGTCATGATGGTGAAAAAAAACCCATACTATGAACTAGTATTTGCCATTCTTCCTCAGAGCTTATTCCTCAAATTCCTGTACTAAAGTGGTGGCTTAAGGCACTACTCACTTGACTAACGGTGATACGAAATACTTGTTTACCCTCTGAACAGAGACAGCTCAGCCAAACCTGGCTCCCCTGGCAGTGTTTCTGGAGAAAAACAAACTAAAACTCCAGATCAGAATGTTTGCAGACTTGAGGGTTTAAAAAAACTGGATTTGAACCCTGACTTCCCAAAGATCAGTGACTGAACTGAGGACTGGAGCAGTGGATAGTGCAAATCTATAGCCAGATCTGTAACCCTGATCTATGGACTTCATGGGGCCGGTTTCTGCTGGGACACTTGCGCTATGGAAGTGCTGTAAAATGCAGGCAAATCAACACAGAACAGCGAGTGCCGTTATGAGATTGTCAGACCATTCTGCATGACAAAAAACACCAAAAGACTGGGATCGGTGTGTTTAAATACATCAAGATGTGTTTGACAAAGTCTCGGGAATAAAATGTAATGATACTATCTTAAAATATGCATGATACTAATCTTCCCAAAGCCAGGGATCACAACACTGATCTAGTGTGCCAGCGTAACTTACAAAAAGCTCTGAAGCGTTTTTATCCACTGTGAAGGAAAAGAGCTGACAAACGCTGCTGGTCTTTGGAGCTTGCCCTTGGATCACATACGAAATCCGATAAACCTGTCAAGGAAGGCATCTCAGAACTAGATTTTAAAGTTTGGAGATCTCAGACTTGTTGATCCTTGCCTTTGAACAACACAGCTGGATGCATGAAAAGTAATTCAGTAACCAAAAGTGACAAAGATTTAAATAGAAGATGTATTAACAAATATGAGACAGTGTAGGGCATTACTATCCTATTTTATTGCTATTGCCTCGTTCAGCCTCAGCTTTTAAGTTATCTGTGGTTTGATTAGAGAATTGCTTAGAGAAAAAAGAAATGTGGTTTGCCTGTATTTCCTGTTCTTGTCCATTCTAAATTCGAACATAAGCTCATTTGTAGAGTGCTGCTATTAATTTTATTTAGACTTATTTCCAACTGACTGTCTAATCTTGTATTTCCAAAGTACTTTGTGTTTGTACTGTCCTGGAGATGTAGCACAAGGAGAGGATCTGGCACAAATAATGGGTAGAAAGAGGAAAAAAAGAGTTTTCATGCTTGCTTGCTGTAATGCTAATACAGGAATGCACCTACCACTCCAGTACCTAAGGAGATGGCACCTATACTGAGAGAGGAGAATGTGTTCTGCATAGCAGGACACCAATTGCAAGCTGTGATTGAGACTGCAGCCCCATTTCAGGAAGGTGGGCAAGTACAGGACATCCACCTGCACGCTGGAAAAGGGAGAAGCCCTAAAGCTTTAATGTTGTATTAGTTTTGTTTTGAAGATTCATTAATCAGAARCCGTACCTCTGTTGACATCACGTTTCCTGTCCCGCTTGGCTGATCCACTGGGATCAGTGGATCCGCTTGGGTGGTACGGACTGGCCCCTGGGAGCATCCTTCGGGAATCGCGGAGCAGCGTGCCTCCGTTGCCCTGTGCCGGGAGCCGCAGCTGAAAGGAGATGGCCTGAGCGACTCGCCCAAGGGCCACCCAAGGCTGCAGCCCCAGAGAGGACATGGTCATCGCCGACGGAGCAGCACGGTGCCTCTCCATAGTCATTCGGTGCCGCTGGGAGCGGGCTCAGGATCTCCCTCGGGCCCCGGGCAGCGGAGCAAGAGGGAATGGGTGCCCTTCGCTCCTCTGCTTGGCCTCGCTCCGCTGGAGCCGCCGGGCGGCTGGAGCAGAGTGAGGGGCTGCGCCCCGGGAGAGGGGTGGCTGGAAAACGGCGGGAGGCTTTGCGGCACCCCCCTCCTCAGCTGCTCGCTACGCAGGGCAGGTTGTACCCGGGACCTAAAGCTCCTCCTGGGAAGACGAGGGACACTGCCTGTGCCGCGGGAGCGGCAGGGGAGGACCCGCCTGGAGCGGGGCTGTGCCGGAGCGGCTCGGCTGGTGACGGCCTCCTCGCCGCCAGAGCGTGGGCGGACCGGCCTCGTCCGCAGCGGGCTATTATTCTCCCGAGTGAATTATTTATCCGCTAAAATGAGTGATATTAAATATGGGAACAGACGATAGGGTGAACCCGCGGGTGCTGCGTCCCTGCGGCTGGAAGGCGCCCGCCGGGCGCGCGGCCGTCCGCTCCGCTCCCCGCCAAGGGCTCTCCCCAGCGCCCCTCCCCCGCCGGGCAGCGCTGCCTTCCCCGCGCCCCAGCCCCTCCTCGCCGGCCCCCTGCGGCAGCTCGGGGGTCCCCGGCCGCAGCCACCGGCCCCCAGCGCTGTGCCCGCCGCGGCGTTCGGCCCCGCCACCGCCCCGCTGCGGCGCGGTG
>JAYKAV010000689.1:1125468-1173950 GCA_035582835.1 Phoebastria nigripes | reverse complement strand
CCCTCGCCTTCCGGCCCGGCGCCTCCGCCGAAACTTTTGAGCGGCGCCGGGCGGCCGCGGAGCCGCCCGCTGACTTGCATTTTCTGCGGCGAGGCGGGGGCGGCGGTCCCGCTCACCGCGACCTCGGCCTCGGCGCCCTCCCCGCGGCCCGGCCGGCACCTGGACTCGCCTTGCGGGGCGGCGGTGAGGCCAGCGGGGCAGAGGGGCTGGGCCGCCGGCCGGGCCACCTGCCGTGAGGGGCACGGGCCTGTGAGGGGCACAGCCACCTGCTGTGAGGGGCACAGCCACCTGCTGTGAGGGGCGCGAACCGGTGAGGGGCATGGGCCCGTGAGGGGCACCCCCGGCCCGTGAGGGGCATGGGCCTGTGAGGGGCACAGCCACCTGCCATGAGGGGGTACCCCCAGCCCGTGAGGGGTATGGGCCCGTGAGGAGCACAGCCATGAGGGGTACCCCTGGCCTGTGAGGGGTACCCCCAGCCCATGAGGGGTACGGGCTGCCCGGAGGGTGAGAGGTGCCACCGGCTGGGGTGAGCATGGGCCTGCTGAGCTGCCCACCCGTGTTTCTGACCTGACAGCAGGGACCCGTGGTTGGAGGCACGAAAGGGCTGGAGGGTTTTGGAGGTCGGGAAATGTATCCGAAAACACAGGGCGGAGGTGAGCGGGGCTGTAGCTTGTACTCTTGCGTCAGGCTGTGGCAGTCCTACTCCTGGGTACCACAAGCAAACCCATGGAGACCCGCCGCCGGTCGGTGCTGGGGGTGAGTGCGTAGTTCGGGCGGGTGCTGTGACATGGCTGGCACGTCCAGCAAAGCCGTGGGGTTGGTTGTAGGCTCTCTCCAGCCCGGCTTCCTGGTCTTGCTTCTGGGCCGCCAGCCCTCCATAGGTGGGTGGAAGAAGCCTCTGGTAGGGTTTTGTGAACAGGATGTCTCCCAGCAAAGTCAGTGGGTTTCTGAGATTTGCCTCACGTGCTGTGTTGTGACTCGTACACGAAGCCGTGTGCACCAGATACCCCTGCCTCTGGCGTGGGGGGTTTGGGATGTCCTGTTCTTCTGGTGTTCCTGGCCGTCTTCTGTCCCGGCRAATTTGGCGCTCGTAGAAGTCGCCAGGCTGACAATTAGGATGAGCTCCAGTTAAATCGAGCAAGTACAGCAGGGCAGCCATGCAACGCTCTTTGTGCTTTGCTCTCTACCTCGTCTGTTGTCTTGTTGAGACTTCCAGAAAGGAGGCTAATTAACGGTAATTTGTTAGTTGTTTATAAACATTATCATCTGGTTTACATAGACTGGAGAGTGCTCATCAGAGAGTGACTGTTGGTCAGTGCTGGTTGAGAGGAGCTTGGACAACACACACTAAAAGATGCGTGTTCAAGTCCATTACTAATCCTTTGAGACATATCTCAGTTTTTTGACCTCTAGCATCTTTTTGTCTTTTTGCCCTTATGCCGCTACTCATCATACTTACAAACTTGATGATTATGGTAACTAGAAATATTTCTCTAGCGTGTGTTTTTTATGTGTGCTCATGACCAGGCTTGCAGAACTGCATCTGAACTCAGCTATGACAATGTATGGAGGTGAATTTTTGGCTCTGGACTGTTGCATATTTTTAGTCAGGTGGTGGATTGATTCCTGCAGACACATTTATAAATATGCAGCCAGTTACAGTAAGAATGGAAGTGGCAAGTGCCCAGATGGTTAATATTTAAAATATGTTACATGGGTGCATTAGTAAGTAGAAAATAACTGCAACAGGCTCATTGTTATTTGCCATAACATAATTGATTGAAATGTGGCTTGGGGAAAGGCTTTATTCCACGTGTGTACGGGCGGTGTTAGTGTGTGTTGCACGGGGCATTTACAGGATACAGTCCTGTGTCGTTCCAGCCTTTGGGTTGGTGAAGTCTGTCTATCATTTGAAAAAAGAGACAAATGCGGAGTTACAGGTCCTAGCAGAGGTGGGGATGGGCTGTCTGGTGATGTTGGTGTCGCCGACTGTTGCCCTGCGCTTTTCTAAAAGCCCTCTCTGCTAGGAGCTAGCACCTCCAGGGACCCTGGGCTCTCATGCTCCAGAGCCAGCTCCCGAGTGCCAGGTGGAAATCTGCGTCCTTTGCAAGGTCCCCTCATGAAAAGCTTGGGGTAACGCTTAGCCCCTGAGCATTGGCGTGTGCCCTGTGTGCAAAATGCTCTCTGCAGAAATGAGGGGGTGGCGGAAGGGAAGTCTTCAAATTGCATAGCACATAGCTTCTGCTTGAATGCAGTTACCTGCTGGGGCTGCTTTTAACACCTGATACTACTCTAAAAGAGAAAGATTAGGAGGAATTAGCTTTCCTTGTCTTTCTGTAATGTGTTTTCTTTGAACGTTGGACAGTGCTTTGCACATATTTTCTCTGTATAATCTGCAATCCCTGCTGCTGATTGTGGAGCAAAAGGTAGGTTTGGAAATCCTGCCCTGGCAGGAGCATCTGAAGGCAGATGTTAGAATCAACTTTTTTTCTAACACTTCCTGTGCTCTAAATTGTTACGGTCTCCCTAAGATGGATAAAATATAATGCAAATTGTGTTTATTACAAGCCAAAGATATAACCACTGAATGTACCGTATCATCAGAGCCAGATCCTGATGATTTTACTCATGAGTAATGCTTTTAACTTCAGTTGAATTCCGTTTCAAAGCACACAAAAGCACAATCGACATCATTTTATGCTGAGAAATGGCCTTCAGGCAGAAGGAATTTCATTGCCTTCTCCACACATAATGCACAGGGTTTGACCCTTCCAAGGCTCGATTCTCCAATGTCTAGAATCATCAGTAGCCCAGACCACCTTCTCGCTGGTAGGATGGGTATAGAAATTGAAATTTCTGTCAGAGAGGCCTCTCCAGTATTGTCCCCCTTATGCCAGTTGGGAATAGACCTGTCTTTCTGGGCCCTTCAGTATTATAAGAGACCGATCTTCCTTCTTGCTCTCAGTATCTGTTTATAACATGGCCAGTATGTCATCTTCCTTGTCTCTGGCAAAAGTTGCTTCTGCCTGTGGTTGGCTGTTGCGTATGGCTAATCCTTGTTTGTGACTTCTGAGCCGTTGATTTGGAGTGGATAATGCTCCTCTAAATATCGTTATTCCTCTCTTCATCATGAAATACAGCTTGTTTAGTAATCTATAACTGGCACAGTATTTTATACTGTCTCTTTTAGGGAGTTATTTTTTGATCTCGTTTTTCAAACCAAGCCCAACGTAGCGGAAGCTGAGCGTGAGTGGAAGGTTTATGCTGCAGCAGCTACACCACAGGTTGAAATCCTGGACCTTCCTGCAGAGGGTTTGGGTCTCCAAGCTAATGCTATGGTTGCTCCAAGCCGCTGAAAGTAGGTGCCCTGTTGTAAGAAAGAGACTCGAAGCAGAAGATGGAGCATGTGAGAGGATCTAAAAGTAATGACTGGTTAAAAAGATCCGTTTTGTTGCTTTCGTGAGTTTAATATGAACTTCTTTTAAATTTCTCTTCTGAAGGAAACTTTTGAGGTTAGGGAGAAAAAGAATGGCTTTCAAAAATTACTTGTTTTGACTGTCAAACAGTACCGGTATAGCTCTATGCATTGTCTGTTTGCTCAGCTCAGATGTAAGAGTAAACTAGCCAGTTCCTAGTTTTTCAAAACCTTTATACATCATTAGCTTTCTGCTTTTCTCTTACTGGCTTGGTGCTGCAGTAAGCAAGTGTAACTGCAGTAATGAGGAAGCAGGTGAATGCTTAAGTTGAAAGAGCTCGTTGCTATTAATTAAAAGCAAGTTAATATGGAATTATACAGTCCAGAACACCCAACAACGCCTCAGTGCTTGATCCTAACAGTCGGTTCATTTGTTCTCGGTCTGGATTTGAGTGCCCTGACTGCCGCCGGCTGGGTACGTGCTACAGGTGGCCTCCTCTGAACACACTTCGCAGGAGTCACAGCTGCGACGGAGTGAAGCAACCCACGCAGACTTAAGTTGGGGTCTGATTTCTTGCAGAGCTGGTGATGCTCAGCTCCTGTGAACGTTGGCCTGAGCTTGTCGGGCTTGCTTTCTGTAAAGATATCCATCTGTACGTGTTGTGTTCACAAACGGAGTGCTGCAGATATATCGGTGGGTCTTAAATATCCCACATGAAACAATTAAAATTCTTTCTGAAGCAAATTAATGCAATTTGGGCCTGAATGTTCATTTGGCTATTTAAAATTGCAAAAGGGTTTTAAGCCTTGATTGGGCTCGCTTGGGGCCCTGCTTGACATTTTGAAAGGAAGCTTGACATCCCTGCAGGAGCCCAGAGGATCCAGCGTGTTGCGGCGCAGAGCGCGTCACTTAGTGACGGCAGCGTGCGGTGCTCCTGTGTCTGTCATTAGGAGGGGGCTTGCACTGGTACGTTCAGTATTGTACAACTTAGCTGTGCTGGTGTTCCTGCCTGTTTGTCCAGTAAATTTTCCCCTCTGCTAGGGGACAGCTGTGCTCTTAGAAAATGACCCTGAGCTGTTAATGGAGCTGGCCAAAGTAAGCTGTAATGAGAGCTCCTGTGAACATCCATTTTATTGTTAATTTGTTTATAAAGGTATCTCTGTGCATTGTGTTCACAGATGACATGTCTTTTCATTTCTAGTTGGTGTTTGGTTATGCAACTGTGCTATGTTCCGTGTTTAAAATTTCTGAACTACTGCTGAAGGCAGGGAGAAATCTGAGCTAATAATCTGAGCCAGACAAAACCAAAACACTGATGTGTTTGTGTTGTCAGTCCATCTGCAGCTTGTTCCTACAGCAGTGGTAGATATAGCAGTACAACATACGGTTCTTGGTTATTTTCAGCATAATGATATCTAGACAGCTTTTTTCAAAAGAGGAGAAGTTTAAAGATAACAGAACTGGGGTCATCTGTGGAAATGGCACTAACAGTAACATATATCCCCATCTGTTTGCCATTTACCTTTTATTTATTTGCTTATAATATCTTTGATCACTTTCATCTCTGCCTTTATCTGTGTTTTCAAGGCTCTCTTGGGGATAGTGTGGGTGGAGGAGTGTTCCAGCACTTCTTGTTGATTTCATTTAAAATTCAGATGAGGCTTGTAACTTCATAAACCCTAGAGAGCTTAGATTTCTTCTAAATACATTACTGTCTTCTGTGTTGCTCCCAAACTTTGTGAAAATACTGAAAACCAAAATGCGTTGTAAAGCGTAAGAGAATAAACCCAATGGAAGCTTCTGGGTCGCTGTTTTTGGGGAGACATGTTGCCCAAAACTAGTAATAAAATCTTCTAGTAAAATTATGACATTCTTAACTTTGTTTTCTCCTATTTTATTTGCTTGGTTGCATGGCAGTTGCTCTTTGTTTTCAAAGGTTATTTCACAGTCATCTTGGGGATTGTTCCAGTATCTCACCCACTACCAGTGGTCCGTGGACCACTTGAGCTTGTGTAGAGTACCTTTGGTGGCCAGTAACTGATTCATTGGGGGAGATCTGTGCCTCCTCTTCAGAGGGAGATTAAGAAAAACAAAAAAGCCAAGTTCCCATTCATCTGGTGTAGGTAAACTTCAGTCTGACAGGCATGTGATCCTGAAAAAGTGAATAAACTGCACAGCCTCCATGGAAGAATACTAACTTTGGTGAAGTTACGGAGTGAAGACAGGGAAGGATGGGGCTCGCTTAGGATTTGTGAAGGCTCGGTGTACGTTTGCACCTAACGCTGCTGATCCCACTTCTGTCTGTTCTGTGTTCTTGCTGCGAATATGATCCAGCTAAGCCTGCTTAAATACCGATATACAGCAAAATGAAGGTGTGTTGGTAGCGTAGTAGGAGACTAGTAATACTTCCACTGCGAAAGTAACTCCAGAAGAAGCGGGAACAGGGACAGATGTTTGCCTGAACTTGTTTCTGCTAGAGGTGGTCTGTTTCTTTTTTCAGTAGAGATTCTCAAATGGTGGTTGTGAGGCCACAAACTGAAATAGTAACATTTTAAACTTCAACAAAACAACGATGCAAACATTTTTTTGTGCTGGGGGAAGGGACACGTAGGGTTCTGGTGGTAACGAGGGGTGTGCAGCAGCGTGCCGTTGTGGAGTGATGCAGCTGGTTCCAGCGATCCCAGTGTATCTTGGGGAGAGGAGGATGCGCTGCTCTCCCTCCGCTGGTCAGGGTGGCTGGTGACTGGCACCGCTTTCGTGAGGAAGATTTAGGGCTGGGTGCTGGGGAGCACTCCAGGTTTTACGAGGGCTGCCAAGGCCTTGTCTCCTGCTACCCTTCTCATGGGCAGCAACCTTCTTTCAGCAAAACGAGTGGCATCCTTATCAAGTTACGGCCTTGAAGTCTGTAGTAAGGCGAACACTTAACAGGGACTGGAGGGTGGGAGTGGCATTGTGTTCCTCTTCGCTGAAATCCCGTGAATGTGCAAAGTGCTCTGAGGGTTCAGGTGAATTCAGAGTGTGACATACTAGCAAATACATAAATTTTCTTTATAAAAACATGCTTTTCAGAATGATGTGACTTCTTAAATTGTTGTTTCATTTTTTTGCCCTTAAAACACTCTTTGCAGGATGAACTTACTGCAGTGAACGTAAAGCAAGGCTTCAGTAATCAACCTGCCTTCTCTGGAGATGAGCATGGATCTGCTAGAAATATTGTCATTAATGCCTCAAAGGTAAGACAGGGCTTTTCGGTCTGAGTATACTCCTTGAAATTGGAACAAAGCTGGCAGTGGTTGTACTTGGTTCTTGACTCCTTTGCTTTCTAGTTGGAAGTCTTCGTATTAAGGTTAATTACAGAACTAATATAATAATGCTGAGCTGTGTTTCTGCTACCTAGTGTTCTCAGTCTTCAGAGGAATACATGGGTGCCAAGAACAAAATGTAACTAGCACACTTCATTGTAGAAGAGACATTAATTTTTGCTCCTGTTCTTTTATTTGCTTCACTTACAAAGACAGTAGTGACTCCTTCCCTGAAAGTCCCTAGTGTTTAGACATCTTTAACTTGCTTTTGTCTTGTATCTATTTCATCAGGCTGTTTTCTGCCAGGAGAAACTGGTCACTGTGGTCCAGGTCTCTTGGAAATATATTCTTGGATTGTTTAGTGAAATTTAACTTAGCTCTCCTGTGGTTTTTTTGAGAGTCAAAGAAGTGTGAGATACAAAAGAGCAATAAAAATCACTAAAATATTAGTTACTATCCTCCAAATTGAAAATAATATCTTTTTAGGAAAAAACCCATCCCATATTTCTTTGAGGGATCTGTCCAGATTCATNTTTTTTTTTTTTTTTTTTTTTTTCCCTTTCTTCTTTCTGTTGGGAAAGCAGGAAGAAACGGTTTTGGAGGAGAATGTTATCAAGAAGCTTGTAAAAATGTTTTCAGACAAAGTAATTTTCTGCTGTTTGACTTTCAAAATATGTAACTTTTTACGGCTTATTGGAAAATGTGAATTTACTTATACAGTGATGCCCTTTTATTTTAGCAGAAGAAGAGATACAAGTAAATGACAGGTTGCTTGAAGTGTTAAAGGTTTACCTGTTACATTCTTCTGATTTTGTTTTCTAGAATTGCTACCTGCAGGCACTTTCTGTCTTGTATTTTAATTATTCATGTTTTGACTATTGAGCATAACTGTTTGAAAAGTAAAACAGAAATTCACAAGGAAGTGCTTATAGTTATTTGGAAGATTTAAATGTAGAATTACCAAAATAAGTTCGGTATCTCCTAAAAGCTTTTCATAGATTTTAAAATTACCCAACTACAAATATATTTATTAGAAAATCAAACATTTTATTCTTGCTGAGAGGCCTAAAAATTAATTTCTGTTATAGTAATTTTGAAAAGTAAATAAGCTTACATGGGATGTAAAACCTCTACTGGGCTTTTTTCTGCTGTTTTGGGATTGAAAGTATTGGGGAGCAAATCTTACAAAACTTTTCATTCTGGAGGTTTCGAGTGGTAGCGGAGGTGTTTTGAATAGAAGTCAGAACACTTCCTAGCTTATCTGAATCTTTGATGTTTTGCCTGCTGTAACTGATGATGGAAAGACAATGAATGTGGTTCTTGTGACAGTGTAGTTTGTTCTAAATAGAAGTGTAAAGCGTGTATTTACACACTTTATGGTATAGTAAAGTGTAGAAGGGGAGGAACGTTCTGAGACGCTCTTAGAATACACTGAATTGGGGCCTAAATCCGAGACACTTATCTGTCGGAGGGATGTGGCTCTCGGCATTCACAGTGACCCGATGCAGCTGCATCTCTGGTATCTCTGAGGCCTGGTCGTCTTTGGCTTGGTTTTGCTGATCCGCAGCTTCTATAATGATAATGCAGAAGTGTTGCACGGGTGCTTAATATCATGAATCCCCATATCCTAGCTGCAGGGAATTACAGTGTAATCTTATTAGATTGATAGCCTGGACTAGAGTGATGACTACGTCTATTCAGATGGAAATCCTTTGTGCGTTAATGTATGATAGATGCTTGCTTACTGGGTTGTCATATATGTTTTGCTTTTTTTCCCCACCAGATTGGCGCTTACTTTAGCAGCATATTAGCGGAAAAGCTAAAACTTAACACTTTCCAGGACACAGGAAAGAAGAAACCACAAGTAAATGCCAAAGACAACTACTGGCTGGTTACTGCTCGGTCTCAGAGTGCAATTCACAACTGGTTCACAGATTTAGCAGGAAGTAAACCACTGACTCTTTTAGCAAAAAAGGTATCAAAATACTCCTTCCTCTATTTCTTGGATTTTGGATTGTACTGAATTCGGCTATAAGAATAGGGCAATATTTCTGAACGTGCTGGATGTGGAGCAGTGCTGGAGGCTGCTGCTGCTCTGCAGCATGTTCCCTCTCTGCAAGGAGGGTGCCTGGGCAAAGGAACTTCTGATCCAGCTGATAAAAAGCTCCTTTGAATGACTATATTTTAGCCCAGGCACATTTATCTTATTGACAGCCAGATTCTTTGCCTGTACGCTTCACTTCAATGGTCTCTTTCTCAAGCAAAGGAACAGTTTACAAAAATTCTCGTGTCTGGCAAGGAAATAATTGGCTAGGAAGCCATTATTAAAAGAACCTGCTTGCTAACTCCAACCCCTCTGCATGCTCTTCACATTTAAATTTGTATTTGTATTAACAATCTTTGTTAAACAGTCTTATTAGGTGCATTCTTGTTTAAGTTTCCAATTAAGGAGAAGAATTCTTGCTGCTTTGTAGCAGTCTTTGTATAACTGGAAAAGGCAATTCTGAGCTATCTTTTTGGATACTGCATGCTGTTAAGAACAGCAGTACAAGATAAATTTGAAGTAGTCATTAAAACTCATCCAAGGTGGCGTCTAGAACACAGTAACAAAGGTGCTGTTATTCATGCCTTTCTTTCCTGAAGCTCTGTGTACAAGCAGCTAATCTTACAGTATCTGGGAGTTATTCTGAGTATAAATTAAACTGCGATAAGGAACTCTTATTCCAAGACTATTGAGCATAAATGGACCAAAATAACAAAAGGTACAAGTTTCACCTGTTTTTGGTTTGTTGCCATGCAGTTGGTGAAGAACATGTGCTGCTTTGCCACCAATAGAGCCACTAGAAAAACAAGAGCTTTGCTGTGGCAAGCATGCAACCAACTTAAGTTTCCTCCTAACTTTCTGAGAGGTTAACTTTGTGACTAGAAGTGCTAAAGAGATTTCTTTCATCATTTAAGGTTTTTTTAAATAACCAGATTTATAAACCTGCTGATAACATGCTTATTTACTGTTAAGAACGCTGTGAAACTGATTCTGTAGAGTCCCTAGACTGACCACTGAAGAGCGTTACAGGAAAGGGTTAGTGCTTTGTTTGCTGCTCTCTTCAGCATTGATGCACCTCTGTTCTCCAGGCACTCTGTTAGAAAGGTTGAGTATGCTTGAAGGAGTAATGAGGATTTTTTGGTAGGGGATAGTAAGTGTAGCATTTGTGCCTCCACTCACTTCTGTCTCCACTGGGTATGAAATGTCTTGTTCTCATATATGTTGCTTTAAAAATGCATTTTAAAATTATTCTACCTTTATGCAGAAAGGTGTAAGGATTGCTGTGACAGAATAGAGTGACTTTTCACCGGGAAGTCTTGTGGGACCAGCCCCGTTATGCCCGTGGCCAGTGCAGACAGTATTAGCTGGCCAGGCTGTGTTGCCCTGGTGCGCTCTGGTTGTTACGGACTCCTCTGAACCAGGGGCACCCATGAAACTGGCAGTGTCTGTGTAATTGAACCCTTACCCAAAACCTTGATACATTTACATTTTCCAGAGGTTCTGAGGATCAGCTTGCAGGACTCTTCCTGCACTTTGGATGCCTTTGGCTGTGTCGAGAGGTTTGCTAGTGGCCCTGCAGGCATCTCTGAGCGGGGGAAGGATGCTCCCGGTGTAACCTGGGGGAAGTGTGGGGCACTATCTCTTTTTTTGTCAAGTCTCTGTTTCTATGTGTCTGGACAATAGGTGGTGTTAGTGTAGTGGGTTCCTAGGTTGGTGAAGAGGCCTGCCGCTCTCCAGGTGGTGCAGGGTTGAGCAGAGGAGGCCTGGGCTAACCCGCAGGTGCCAGCTGCTGTTTGGGCTGTGTGCTATAACTTGCTTCCTGTTTCATTTCAGGTTCCTATTCTCAGTAAAAAAGAAGATGTTTTTGCTTACTTAGCAAAATATTCTGTGCCACTGCTGCGAGCGGCATGGCTGATCAAAATGACATGTGCCTACTACGCTGCTATTTCTGAAGCTAAAATCAAGAAACGCCAGGCCACTGACCCAAATATTGGTAAATAAACATCTCTAATGTCTAAATGCATAATAATAGCTGAAGGGGCCTGCTCCTCTTGTTTGTGGCTTTGGTGTTACTGGGTGTCCAGATGGGAATCTTTGTAGTGGGAAGGGGAATAAAAATTCTTTTAAATCAGTTTTGCTTAGAAATGTGTGTCAAAGAGTACAAAGAGCCATGCAGCATAAATACTGCCCTGTTGGCTGTTTCTCCTCCCAGCTGATTCCTCCCTAAATCTCCAGGCGCAGCATCTGAGGAGTTGACTGTGCTACGTCTTCACCACTGACACTGGTCTCTGTGGGGTTGGCAGGAGTGGCAAAGGCTGTGATAAGATAAACGTTACCAGGGAATGAACAGAACTGCTAATTTGGAAAGCCTGGGATGAAATGTGAATTTCAAAGCTTATTTATTAGAACATAGGTGGCAATGTATTTATTCTAAGTATTAACCTTGAATGACACTCTCTGGCACCAGGCCAGTGGGCCAAGCAGTGAACACCTTCAAAGGTACTTCAACTATTATCAAAGTTGTAGTTTTACTCTCTCAGTTTACATACGCTACCTACAGCTCTTCTACTGTCTGGAATGAATGTTTTCCTTCTTTGTCCTCAAAATAACTGTCCTCAGAACAGGCAACTTCACTGCTGTTTAGCAGCATCTCTGTACTGCTGTGAGAAATGTCTACTTCTTCCTGCCAACTCATTCTGTTGTTTCTTTCAAACTTTGCTTTGTGGGTTGTTGTGGTTTTGTGGTTTGGTTTTTTTGTTTGTTTTGTTTTGTTTTTGTTTTTTTTTTTTTTAATTATTTGTAGGCTCGTAACACTAGTTTTCACTCTGAGTTCCTAGTTAAAGCCCCAAAAGTATATTTTCTATTTTCTAGCAAACATCCTATGTTTGTTCTTTGGTGATAGTTTTAAAAATATTTTAAAAAATCAGTCTGATTTTTAGAGACAGAGAGCAAGGGGGAGGCAGCACGTGTGGCTGGCAAGAAGGAAGAGAGACGCCTGCCCAGATACCAAGTCAGGTTGTTGCCTCCATTGGTGTATGAGCTCTGGAGGCTGCTGTGCTGGGGTTAGCTTCTCTGTAGTGAGGTCAGTGCTGTTTTGGTGGGAGATTAGCAGAGTTCCCCGCTCCTCTTCTGACACGGGATGGGTTCAGGCTCCTTTGAGCTGTTTTGGCACTGCCGAGCGGGGCTGGGTGACTCGTTCTTTTCTTCTCTCAGATTCCCCTTCTGTGCTTTGCACCAAGGGATGCTGAAACAGCCCCTCTCTCCAACCTCTCAGGTTGTTTTCCCTTTTCTCTTGAATGACGTAAGCGTTTTTTGGGGTAGACCCTAGCAGGAGGCTCGGAGCAGGCAGCGAGAGCAGGCTGATAGCTCTCCTAATCTGTTGTGAGTAGCTCTGCTAGTGGTAAGAGAGCATCTGTGGCTCTCCTAGGGGGACTGAAATGGTGATACTGTGCACCAAGGCTGGGGCTGTTCTTTTGCTTGGGACACATACTYGTTTGGGTGTAGTTAAAACAAACACCCTCCTTCTTGGTTGTCTGGGTGTGGGGGAGAAAGGGGAGTAAGGAGGAGGTGAGGAAAGCTAAGGTTGTCCACTCTGTTGTGATAAATTGATCTAGACCTCATTTGCTCTGGCTGGAAGTAGTAGCTCTTTAAAATAAAAGGAGCTTATGCTTACTGGGAAGGTGCAAGGCAGTGGTGTGCATTGGGGGGATAGGCAGGTACTCCTGCTCTGGCTCTGCTTCGGGTTGGCACCATGGTGGCACCCGCTTCACAGCGAGGATGAACGAAGCCAGTAAGAGTGTCTGTGGGCTGAGGTGCCTGTGACTTTTATCAGCAAGTATTCTGAGGTAGGTTACTGAAGGTTACGTCCTCTGTCCAAATTCCCTGTTTTACAAAGGTTGTTGAGAGCTTTTTGGGAAGTAGTTTGCTGCGTGTTACTGAGCAGCCTTTGACAGTTCCCAGAATGTTTTATATCTGTGCCTAGGGTAACAGAAAGGCAGTTGCATTGTTTCTAACAGTGGCACAGAGATACTGGTAATTGCTTTGGGAAAATTATTCTTTCATACTGTCACATGAAATAAGTTTGAAGTAGTGGATTTGGAATTGTTTTTCCAAAAGTGAGCGAATGTTTGAAGTAAATGTAGTTAAACTGCTCTATGAAAACACTAAAAGCCACTAGCTTCATACAGAAATTTCAGTGGATTTGGATAGAAAAGCATTCAACATATAGTCTGTATATGTTGACAGAACTGCCAATTACAAATGCAAAGGGAAAAAAGAATGAATGTGCTAGCTGAAGTCTGAGGTGGGTAGTAAACAGCAAAAATAGTTGTGTGTGAGAGTGGTAGTTCCTGTAACTCTGACAGTAAACAGGCTTAGGTTGTCAAAGCAACTGCATTATGAATTCATAAAAGAGTGTGCTCTTCTACAATATGCTGCATGCTGATTAAATACAGCTCTGTCAGATGTTTGTCTCGAAGATATTAACAAATATCCTTGGTTGTTCCAGTTACTGTTAAAAGAATGCCTTCCTTACAATTCCTCTTTTCCCAAAGCTTTATGTATATGACCAAGCAAGTTTACTTTTGTTCACTAATTTCTCCAAGTTATACTAAATACAGAATCACTGCTGAAGCAAAGAGAAAAACTGATAATTTTTAGTAGGTTTGTGTATTTGCTGAACAGCACCTACTGACTTATCTAGGACAAAGGAAAGATAATCAGTCTTACTGGCAGACCTCTGCACTGTGCTGGTCACTCTGACCTAAGAAACTGCTCCTGAGCTTTTGCATTCTCGTCAGAGTAAAAATCTGGAGGAGTTGTCTGTTTCAGAGTGATTATAGAAAGAACAGTTTTATATCCCATTGCTTGTGCAAAGTCCTGTTCAGTTTTATGTTGGCTAGATTTGGAGGGGGAAGGAAGAGGAGAGTAAAGGTCCAGATGGAAGGAAGTAATGAAGTATATTTATCTATTTCAAGGCTGTTTAGTGGCTGAATGCTGAAATCTGATGAAAGGGACAGGTGATTCCCTAAAGGCATACCTTGTGTCAGTGCTTTTTACGTCATGCTAAGCTAGCAGGCTACTTGCACACTTGACAGTATGCGTGCTTTGAGACCAATGCACAGGAGAGGCACCTAAGAAGCCCATTAATTCACAATAGGTGCTGCGTTATGCAACTGTGGGTTAATGTTTTGGAGAAATATTTTTGATGACAAAGGCAATATAAGTTTGTTTCAATTCTCACTGTGAAAGAAACCTTTTATCACCTGAAGTGTTCTAATTGTAAACTTACTTTGTAGAATGGACTCAAATTATAACCAGATACCTTCGAGAGCAGCTGGCAAAGGTTGCGGAGTTCTATCATGTGACTTCCAGTCAAGGCAACAGCTCCGTAGTGATGCCTCAAGAGATGGAACAAGCCCTGAAGCAGTGGGAATATAACGAAAAATTGTCATTTTATATGTTTCAGGTAATACTTTAAGTAGTACATGGAATTTTTTTTTTTTTTTTTTTTTTTTGAGGTTACCATTCTTGGAAAGTTCAATTTTAGAACTTACTGGTAGCTTTTGTCATAAGACTTGCATAAATTCTAAATGCTAATTCATTTTAAAGATTTGCTAGCTAAAAAAGCTTTGATTTGCTTAGTGTGCTTGATTGCGATTGCAGCAATGTACTCAATTATTCCATCTCTTCTATATTATCCCATTTTTTAAGAGTGTTTTTAATGATTGTGGATCAGGCTGAGGCCGCTGTGGCACATGAAATCTTGGGTGTTGGAGTGGTGGCCTGGCTGTTCAGTTCCACAGGGTTCTAGCACAGAATAACTCTCTGGTTATTTCTGCCCGAGGATAGAAATAGCAGAAGGGTTGCCGGGAGGGAGTCTGTCTGTCAGCAGTAAATCAGGCAGCCTGCTGAATCCCAACTGCAGAGATCATTGGTGCTGTACGCAATTGCTTCCCTATCCATAGGGCTGCCATGATGGTGGCTCGTTCCTGCGCGCGTAGTGGTGGTTGAGGGTCTTGGTGGCTCTGTGCTGACATGGGTAATGAGAGCTAAACCAGAAATGAAATAAAACTTGTGATTGCACACCTTCTTGTTTAGTGCTCCTAGTTAATACGTGATGTGTTATTTTAAATCCTTTTAGGAAGGCATGCTCGAGAGACATGAGTATTTGACATGGATACTGGATGTTTTGGAAAAAATCAGACCCACTGATGATGATCTTCTTAAGCTGTTGTTGCCGCTAATGTTGCAGGTACATGCATGTTTTAAAGCCAAAATCAATATAAGCGTGATTCATACGTGTTAAATGATTTTAATATTTGTGGTGGTAAAATCTATATAAACATTTTTACTTAGGACATTTAAGGAAATATATTGCACGGTGCATGTTTGGAATTTATAACACCTTTAAAATGTTCATGCTTTATAATCCTTAACTTGAATTGGTAGAAGGATTCTGTTACTGTAACTGGTCCTGGAGGGCAGATGAAATTTTTAAGAGACAGAAGTATAGACTTGCATTTGAGCTGCTCTTTTCTTTTTTAACTTCTGGACTTTTAAATATTAGAGGTGATCCCTTCTAGTTTATGCATGTCCAATGTTAGATTATTAAAGAAAAGGAATACATGGAGTAGACTCTGGAGTAAACTATGCATTTTTTTTAAATTTCAGTATTCGGAAGAGTTTGTTCAGTCAGCTTACCTTTCCCGTCGCCTTGCTTATTTTTGTGCCAGACGCCTATCTTTATTGCTAAGCGATGGTCCTAACCTTGTAGCTGCACACTCTCCTCATATGATTATTGGACCAAATAACCCTCCTCTGGCAGCCCCAAGTCCGACTGCCCCTGGTCCCGTGGTGAGCCCGGTACAGCTGGCCTGCTCAGATTTCCTCTCCTGCCCTCAACACCGTCCACTGGTGTATGGACTTAGTTGTATGCTGCAGGTAGGCTGATGTTCTGTTGCTCCTTGTTTTCAAGGCTATAACCATTCAGTGTATTGGAAAGCAGTGTTTTTTGGGTGTGACAAGGTGTGCTAGTTGTGGTTTGAAATGTATCTGCATCYGTTAAAGGGTGAGGACTGAGTGGGTCTGGGGGGAGCGGGAGGGTGGATTCTCCACACCGGCTGAGGCACGACGGTGGAACCACCTGGAGAAGCTTGTGCTGCCCGTGGGTCTCTCTGCACCTCTGCTGCGGGAAGGAGCAACTCCGCTGCCAGGGATGGCCAAACCTTCTCTCCATGATGGATTGTTTCTGGTTGCAGTAATGCTCTGCGCATCTCATCATGTTCTCATCACCAGTGAACCTGGCAGACCCCGACTGTCCGCTGAGTGTGGCTGGACAGAAGACGGCACCATACTGACTCCTGCAAGCTCTAACCTTTGAGGATCTCCTTGCTTCTTCCAGCTTGTCGCCGATGCTTGGTGCTGCTGCAGGCCGCTTCTTTTTGGTTTTGTCAGAATTACGAGCAGTTTATATTGCCTTATCAACTTCCACAGTTTTTAAAACTGGGACAGAAGAGACTGTTCACTTGCGCTTGTTGCTCGGCAATAGCAGAATTGTCAAGAGAGTAATTATTTTCTAAAAAAGGACTTGTATGATGAGCTGCGGTTGTTTGCCTTCCTGAGTGCTGACCTGGTGAGACTTCCTCAAGCCCTCCTGCTGTTGTCTGTTCAGTTGTCTGTCTCTGGGGGTTGCACGGAGATGTCCTGGTGGTGGTACCAGGAGTATGCTGATGCTCGCGGGATCACAGAATCACAGAACGGGTGAGGTTGGCAGGGACCTCTTCAGATGATGTTGTCCACCCCCCCCAACTCAAGCAGGGTCAGCTAGAGCAGGTTCCCCGGGACCATGTCCAGCTGGATTTTTAACATCTTCACCACCTCTCTGGGCAACCTGTTCCAGTGCTGGACCACCCCCACAGTAAAAGAGCACTTTCTTGTGGTACACAGCTCCCTCTCCGAGGGCTGCTGCTTTCCCACAGTTGTCGCAGTGCGGGAAGTCCAGAGCCTGGAGGCAGGATGGGTTGTACGCAGGGAAGGCTCAGTCAGTGCTATCTCAGGAAAGAAAGTGGGAGAGTGTCCGCATCCCTCTCTGCTGAGGGTGTGTGAGTCAGGAAGTTAGATCTCATCTGGCTCTCAGCGTGCTGTGACTTTTTTCCTCTTGAGCATGAATCTGTCCTGGGAACGTCAGCGTTTGTCTCCATCCTGGGCTGCTGGGGTATGCTTGTGTACTCTGGCAGCTTTACAGCTTTTCTCTACTGGTAACACAGCTGGTAGTCTTTCTGCTCATCCTGTACTATTTGGGTTTGTGTATGTGTGTGTGTTTTCTCTGCTTGTTTTTCTACCCCTTTTTCTTGTGCTACCAAGTGAGTCCAGAGGACAGCCTGGATTCAGACAAGCTCTCTGTCTTTTCAGAGGAGCATTTCTCTAGGCAATGTTTTTGCTAAGGTGCTGCTTTGTAATCCAGATCTGGACTGGGGGAGCTTCCCAAGAGGTAATCCAGCAGTCTCAAAAATAAACATCTGTAAGATGAATCAACTTCCATCATTTTAGATGATACTTAAGGTCTGACCCCAAAACACCAAAGCATTCTGCTTTTGCTCTGTACAATACCAAACGCTACAGGGTAATAGGTACCTGCTGACAAGCCGTTGTAAAATGACTGTTTTGAAGCCTGTCAATGCAAAATCTTTCTTTTGAAGTAAATCTTAAGTTCATGGTGCATTTAAATGACTCTCTTGTGCTTTAAAATCTTGACAGAAGAGTTGATTTTAATTAATTTCTTAAATTTTAATTTTTCACATGTAGCTTCTTTCTGCAAGTTGAACACTAAAATGACTTCTTTTTTCTAAAGCCCATTCACGTTTCACAGAAAGGATCTGACTGAAATTAACCTTTGGTGATGTTCTTTGACGGCGTTATGAAAGCAATACAAATGGGAATTGAACATGTATATATTTAAATAATTTTTTTAATAATGAAGAAGGAAAATAATAATGTAGTTGAATTTCCTCAAATGGATGTTTTAAAGTAATTGTGCATAGGCCTGTCTTTTTTTGTTTCTTTTGCTATAGTAGTTAGACCAAAAGTGATTCTAGTYTCATGGACTCTCTTATTGTTGGTATTGTCTATCACACATGTTTAGAAAAAGAAATTACTTCTGTTTTGTACTATTGCTTGCAGACTGTAACTCTTTGTTGCCCAAGTGCCTTGGTGTGGAATTATTCCACAAATGAAAATAAGAACGTTAATCCAGGCTCACCTCTGGATTTACTTCAAGTTGCTCCATCTAGTTTACCTATGCCAGGTGGAAATTCAGCATTTAATCAGCAGGTAAGCTTTTTTCATTGTCAGATTATTAAGATCTGTTTTATATCCCAAATAATGATTTGTGATCATTAGGACTACAGCCAAATCTAGATATTTCTGTTGGTCTAGTTTCAAGACTAGTGTTGTGCTAGTTTTTGATGACCTTACTTTGTACTTCATTCAGGTACTGATTTTGTGAAAATATCAGGAATTTTATTTACAATCAGATGTTTTCTGTTACTAAACTGAAATTACTTTAAGATGTAAAATGGCAAATAAGAGGAAGCTTGGCGTACTGTATTGAGAGATGTGACTTTTCAGACACGCTGAAAGTTAACTTTTGCTGGGTTGAATGTAAGGAAAAGATGTTTTATTGTACAAGATGATTTGTAACAGACAAAAACATTTGAACAGAATGTACTTCAGTTTGTTGTTCCCAAATGTAGGGAGTGTTGTGGAACACCGTAGGGTACCTTGCTCCTGCTGAGAAAGCTGTCACAAGCTTGAAATGAAAATTGAGACTTCCCACCACTAGCTAATTAGCAACTATCTTTTTTACAGGTTCGGGCAAAGATTTATGAAGTAGAACAGCAGATAAAACAAAGAGGTCGTGCTGTGGAGGTGCGGTGGTCTTTTGACAAGTGCCAAGAATCAACTGCAGGTAAGACAACTCAAAATGAAACAAACATTGGGAGCTTTAGGCTTTACATCTGTTCTTCTTCTTTGAGTATAATCCTGTTGCACCATGATTAATTCTAGTAACAGATTTGACAGATGGATGTAATGCAATGTCTTTCTCTGTAAACCTTTTTTTTTTTTCTTTTTTTTTTCTTTTTTCCCCCGCTTCTCTAACTCCCATCTCTAGGGGTGACCATCAGCCGAGTTTTGCACACCTTAGAAGTGTTGGATCGGCATTGTTTTGACAGATCAGATTCCAGCAATTCAATGGAGACACTTTACCATAAGATTTTCTGGGCAAATCAGAATAAAGATAACCAAGAGGTAATGGCTACATTCTCCTCTCACTTCATAATCTTTAGACAACAGATTTTGTTTTTACTTACGAGAATTGTGTGTATGTGTATATTTGATACAAAAGCTTTGTGCTTTCTTGGTGTATTTTTTCTTTACTACTTGACATTTGGTTTATTAGGAGAAAACAGCTCTTTGCTGTTGTAATTGAATTCTTCAGTTCTGTGTACTGTAAACCTCATTTAGGAGAAGTGGTTTATCAAGGTTTTGTGGTTTGTTTTTTGGGTGCTGCCAAGTAAAATTCCAGATTATTGTTTGATAACAACTTTTGTATCTATTGTAGAAAGTAGTAAATTAATAGGTTATTAAGTATAGTAAAATATTCTAAAACTACATTCTCTTATGTTTTTTGATATTTTTACCTGTGCTCCTAGAACCATTTTCAGAGATCATGAAAAACTTTTATCAGAAATCTTTAACATTTTACTCTTTTTTTTTTTTTTTTTTTTTTTTTTTTGTTAGCAGAAATAGCCCTCTTTAATAATACACTGTTGAAGTAAAATTTTAAAGTGGAAAATATTAGTGAATCTGTCATAGCTGTTCATGTTAATGTTTTAAAAACTTTTATGCAAAATGACTTGTTTTTTGAATACCCCTGGTTTTTGTTCATGACTATATGTTCTCAGCGATTGATGGTCATAATTCAAGACCCTCTATTGCACAGAAATACTGCATAATAATTGTCAATCAGCGCTTCAATGACTTTGCAATAAACAAACAGAATTTAGAGCTGGGGGGATAACATCTCTGGAAGCATTTCCAGAGAGATATACCTGCCGACAAACTGTATGTGAAGCTCAGAACCAGTAGGTAGGAGTGAAATGCTTGCCAGAGTTGTCTTTGTATTTCAAATACACTATTATGGTAATGAGAGAGAAATAGAGGAAGGAGAGCTGTTATAGCAGGCAGATGAAGTTGTTGAAAGTTCTTAACCCTAATGCTTGGATGAAATCAGGAGTTCAACCCAAGTTTTTTTGTATTTTTAAAATGGGTAGGGTGTGATATGCTTTATTATTTGAGTGCTGGCTTTTTGTTTTCATCTGCTTTTGGGGTCAGGTGATGTGGTTCTGTGCTGTTGCCCTTCTGCAGTTGTATTTGTATCTTTTTTTCGTTCTCCCTGTCTGTATTCCAAAAAGTTTTTCTGACTTCCAGCTACAATTGTACGAACAAACTGTTTCTTTGTGTTTCAAAACGCAGTGTTGGTAGGGAGACTTCTGAAAGTAAGGTAGTTATTCTGTTCTTATTGTAGGTTGTCTGCTATTATTGCCTTTGTTTTATGGTACTTTATGACTTGAGGTTGGGTTGCCTTAAACATGCTGTTTTGGCCCCTAAATAGCTCTCTTAAAGATGTGCTCCCCAGTTCTGGGTACCAAACATTTTTATGAAGGTCTGTCTAGTTAATTTGTAGGGCTACCTATCTCCTAATGGCATAACATTGTACCCTGAGATGAAGAATGCTGAGTAGGAATAAAGCATTATCATACGTAAGTGACAATGTGCCTATGTTTGCGAAGTAGTCACAGGAGATGGTAGGGAGAGCAGAAGGAAAGATGATGCTGACTTCCTTCTGAGAGAAGAAAACTTAACTTTGAAAGTTTCGGTCTTACCTTACTGGGTCTGGAGCTGGTATGAAATTAATCTTTTAAATTATCTGCAGCTTCTTAACCTCCTCTGGACTTTTCAAGACTGTTAGTTGTTGCTTGGCTCGAGCTTAACTTTTGGCAGCTAGACAAGAGGTTGCCTTGGGATGCTGAATGCCYGATTGATGGTACTTGTGCATTTTGGCATGTAAGCTTCCAAAGTTACATTCGAGTTACCAGTGTAGCGTTTAGCTGCTTACCTCCCGGGCAGGCTGGTGGGTGAGCGCCCGTGGCAGGCGAAGCCCTGCCCCGCGCCGTGGAGAAGGGCTGCGGAGCCGCGAGACGACCGCTGGATGTCGGTGCCTCCCTGCACCGACTGCGCGTCGGCTGCGGTGCTGCAAGGTTGAGCACGGAAGGATGTCGCCACATGCAGTGCTGTTTGTCTTTTTTTTTTTTTTGTCTCTGTTTCCTTCCTCCTTAATAAACTTAGGCTGTTTTTTCTTGGCAGAAAAGGCCATAAGTTACGAGGTTGTGTACACTCTGTTTTCAGCTGGCAACTCATCTAAGCCTGTAAGGACTTTTATTTTGTAAATAAGATGTCCATCACTAGGCTGTCTGCCTACTGACATAGTTACTTAAAGCAAAATGTACTTTGAAGGACAGCTGTCTACTACCCCTGTTTTGATGTGAGCCCAGCTGGAACATGTTTGGAACCTGTTTCCTGTCCATTTTTCCTGCTGGATTGCAAAACATTGTCGTGAAGACTGCAAATGATGCCAGTGCAAGTATATATGAGAGGGGTGCTCCAAAGGACTGGGCACGTGCTGGAATGGAAGGAAGGTGGCTCCTGCTACAAAGTACTTAGGTTCTGAGAGAGACTGAAAACAGACAAACGTGCTCAGGATGCTGCTTTTATACACACTGTTGATTTCTTCAGAATTGTTTTAATATATAATTCATGACTTGCAAGTGTCAGAGCAAAAGTAAGACTCGGGGAAGGGGCTGGAATGAGGGAGGGTAGGTGGGTGTACACAGGGTGGCTGAAAGGCCAGGTGTCCTGGGCCCTGCAGGGGGAAGAGTTGCTTTTCATCCCACGGGGAGATGCAGAATGATGGTCCTGAAGGCTGGGATCTGTGACATTGGTGATAGAACATGAGAGCAAAACGGAGAAAAATGTGGAGTGAGGGGCTGAGCTGCGGCCGTGCGTTGAGTTTGAGTAGGACAAATAGGGCAGATGGACAGCAGAGCTCATATTTTGAGCGTCATGTTGCATATGACAGAGGTGGCACACTGAAGCTGTGTGAGAAAATGTGATGTTAAATCCACATTTTGACCAGACCCAGAACAAACCCTCCATCCTTGACCTTGAGAGAGGCCACAGAAGCGGGAGGCAAATCCAGTGCTTCTCCAGTGACTTGGAGAAGACTTAGCATGGAGGAGCACTGATTGCATTATTAAATGCTGCATTATTAAGCAGACTTTAAATAGGAGATAAGAATTGTGTTGCAGTTTCTCACCGACTGTCACTGTGTCTTAAGAGTGATGGTCCCTGTGTAATCCCATAAGAATAGCTTCGTCTGAGCCTTAATCATGGATCACAGACTGGGTGCTCTTGTGTGGTAGGTTTCCTTACAGGCACGGCGCTTCTATCAGGCTCTGTGTGCAACCCAAAAAGTAGCACTTATTACTTAGCATTGTCAGATGCTCAGATTTTTATCCATGAAGTTCCAAATGATAATAACAGTTGTTGAATTCTTTTGGTGTGAAGGTCTGACAGCCAATAAAAATGTAATATCACAACTAATATGGTAAGAATGATGCTACTGTGTGAGTATGACCATGTGCACAGTGAGTAATACAAAGGACCTTTCATTTCGAATTCTGCTTCACTGACTTGTATAGAGTTTCTCAGTAAATTTGGCTGAGTAGGAGGACTTGAAATCTAGAAATCCATGACGTGGCATAGAACAGTAAATTCACTTTCATTTGAGATGGTATTGCAGAGAAAACTACTGGCCTTATTTATAGCCGCAGGTATTTTCCATCTGACGTTTCCTTGACTCAGAACATCTCTTGTGCACAGCTCCAGAATGATTACCACTGTGGTGGTTATTGTGGAGGGATCTTTAAATAAATAAATAAATAAATCTAGTAAACAGTTTGTATTGCTACTGTACAATTTTAAATTAGAGTAAAATTGTGTTGCACTCATCCAGATATGGAACACCTTTGATTCCTCTCCACCTCCTTTTAAAGATCACTCCCTCTGAAGGCTTGAGTCAATTTGTGCAAAAGTAGAGTCCTCAGAAGAGTGAGCTAGAGAATGCAATAGCGACTTTTTCATAATGTCTATGAAAACTCCTCTTTGAGTTCACCTGTCATCTTCCTGTGGCTTAAACTCACCTAACTTTTGGTGTACCTGTATTTTATTATCTGTCACAGTCTTTCACAGTTACAACTAAGGGAAGGGAATTGAGAAAGAAATTCCCTGGCCGCCCCCCCCCCCCCCCAATTCGTTTTGTTTTAGAATGGTTGGCGAGGCTTTTTAACTTGTCAGTCTCCTGTGTAGAGAAATACAATTTGGTTAAGTATAGCTTGAAATACACCTAAGCAGTGGGAGGGATACCTAGTAAATGAAACTTCATACCAGTATTTTCTAGCTAGTATGCAGTAGTAAATGGATGAAAGGAGAGCGTGCTTGATTTTTAAGGACTGATATTGAATTTCTTGAAATCATTATGTAGAATCCTGAAACTTCATGGATATTTGTGCACTCAGATTGCTTTTAAAGTTTATGTCTCTGAACTTGTATTTAGGTCTTGCTTTTCATGTTGTCTTTGAAGTCCAACTGAATTCTTATGATGCCAGGAGATGTTTTTCATTTTAGAGTGAAAAAGTCCTGTTTTGAACTTGGTTCTCACGAATAGGGCTTGTTACAAATGCAGAGAGTTAATATTTGTCTTTCTGAGATCACTTTGCTGGAAACGAAACAAACAAAAAAAACCCTCAACCCCGCTGTGTCTGTGGGAAAGGAGGTCTAGCGATGCCTTTTTAGTTAGTAAGCTGCGATTTAACAGTTTGTTACTACGTAAGGGACCTGAATCTGAGTACATTGGGATGCGTGATGGGTAAGAGAGACAAGATGAGCAAAATAAAATGGATTGAAATGTCTGCAGAATTAGAGTCTATTTCTACAAGCACTGAGAAAATAGAGCATGTTCTGAGCATTCTTGTAATATTTTTGATAATGCAGTTAGCATTAGTTCAGTTGCTCGAATTACTTAGTTATCTGAAGCTTGTTTGGGTGTTTTCACCCTTTATTATTTCAGTAAATCCAACATCAGATTCCTGCTCACCTAGGTGTCTAAGGGAGTTAAAGTACAAAATCTCTCTGGAAGGGAGAAATTTATTCTGTGACTTAAATAACTGATGGGGTCCTTAAAAAGAACACACAACTTGTTTTTTCTTTTTATGTTAGACAACTTCAAAGCAATGGTTAATATTTTATTGAACATGGTCTCATAATTTAAAGCAAATATGCAAATTGTACTCCAATAAAAAGGTTTGTCTTTGAGCTGTTGTTAGTGCTGCGGTGTGTACGTGGAGCTTGCCTACCGTCCTGTAATGACTTTGTCCCTCTTGGGCTGCAGTCAGAGGTGTTTCTTCATATTCCGTATTTCAGTCTGCACTGCTAGTGTCAGTGCACTTAGTTGATTTAAAAACCCCAAACTTTTGAGGACAATTTTTCCATAAAGGGTAGTACACCTTGAGAGCTCCTTTGTTACGGATATGCAGATGTGTTTTCAAACGGAATGAGCTGTCCTGACTGTTTCTGTGAGCGGAGCTCATTTGCGTGGATTTGGATTCTGAGCCAGGCATTTGTGGATGGCACAGGCCCATTTTTTTCCTTACAAAAATCTGATAGTGCTCTTGTTCCTGGCTCTTGTCCTCTTTCCTCACCCATTGTCTTTAGAAAGGTGGGTTGTACTAATAAACATTGCTGTATTGTACCCTTCTTTGTCTCTTTTAATAAAAATACGGCTTCTGAAAACCCTTTCTTGTCTTCTTAGAAAGCAGATTTGGAGTTTAATGTTAAAATGTTAATTTCACTGAGGAGTTAATTTGAAAATGGTAACTGGAATTGTGATTACAAATTTATTTAGATAGTCCACCTTTTAAAAAAAAAAAAAAAAAGCTTAGTATTTAAAGGGAACGTTCTTAAATGATAAAATTCTACAACATTAGAAATAAAGCGCCTCTGTGTTTTGAGACTGGACTCTATCGTACTAGGAAGCAATTGGATTTTTTGTCATTGTTTTTTTGTTAACCTCCTTCACGATGTAAGGACAGATGGGCTTCCTGCGACACAGACTTGACTTRCAATAAGCATGTGCTCAGATTTGTTGAATGATTTGATTGAATGCGTTGTCAATATCTTCCTGTTCTGAAAGGAGCAGGAATAGCCATATAAATATGTATATACATGTGTGTGTATATATACACACACACAGAGATATGTTTGTGTGTGTATATATACGTATATACACACACACACACAGAGTATCTCATTTATATTCTCCACAGGCATCTATGACTGGCGTAAGACACACCTGCTACAAGCTTTTTCCCCCCCCTTTTAACCCAAGAAGCAGCAATGTGTCTCGGGGCAGGAGGAGAGGTTTCTCAGGTGCTGTTCACCTCCCTCCCTTGAAACCTGTTGAGGCCCACAGGCGCGGTGCGGCGCGGTGCGGCGCGGTGCGGCGCGGTGGTGTGAGAGGCGGTGTGCCCGGCTGCCACGGCGAGTTCCCGTAAGCGGCTCCGAGCGCAGGGAGGATGCTGGGCTGGGCTGGGCTGGGCGGCAGCTCCCCAGTGTGCACGGCAGCCCGGGGAGCAGTGGTGACCAACAGCGCGGGCATTCCCCGGCGGCACCGAGTCCCACACCTGGCTGCTTTCTGGAGAGGTTTTGGTGAGGTGAGAGGAGGTTGGGGTTTCCTTTTGCTTAGTGATTTGAGCTCATGGGCATTATGCCCTGCCCTTCTGCCTCCGCCACGAAAAGGTAACTTCTGCAGTCCAGGTGCCTCAACAGTGGCCTTAGCTAGCGCAAAGTCAAACTAGTTCCTCAGTAGCAAATTTTGATTAAATAATAAAAGCAAGGACTGGTGGGAAAAGGGCTCAGAGTTATGGAAAGCAGAGGTTTAATAGTACTGCTGGTTTCCTATCTCCAAACCTATCAGGAGCAGTAATGTTTAATACTTTCCTTTTAATACTTTCCTGTGTTAGTAATTGTGGTGCTTTTTTTTAAAATAAAAACAAACCAACTCTTTTCTTCTTTTCTTCACCCACCTTCTGCTCCAGTTATAAATTGGTGGAAACGAGGCCTTTGGTTTTCTCTGGAAGGGTCTGACTGGTGGCTTTCAGAAGGTTACAGCTATTTTGGGTCATGGCTAAATGACAAATGTTGTGAGTGAGTTGTCTAGACTTGAAATCTTGCTTTAAAGGTGTGTGCTACCTGATGTGGATAATCTCTCCCATTTGATGCCACCTTGCAGTGTTTTTCTTTCATTAGGACTTGTGGAAGGTTTGGGAATCTCCGGGAGGGGTCTCGTCTGTGGGAGAGCTTCCCCCGGCCCGAGGGAGTTGCAATTCCTGCCTACCCACGCAGTTCTGTGCTCCAGCACCTTATGTCTTGTCTTCCCTACAAAACGTAGTCATTAAGTAATGTGTGAACTGATCTTTTGGTTTTCCTGCCCCTGAAATTTTAAGGGTACAAATGTGATCTTAATGCTGCTCTTCAAGGCAGTAGTTTGAGCCCCTCTGAAATGCAGCCTGGGCTTTTCCAGGCCAGACCATCTGCAGATCGAAGATCCCAAATTAGACAAATCCAGAACCTGATTATTCTGCGAGGTGTTACTTAATTGCGTTCTTACCATGTTTAAGTAAACACGGTGTTTGTTGGGCGGGAGGAAACCGTGAGGTGCAGCTATGGTGAGGCAGCATGGGGAGGAAGGAAGGAAGGAAGTCCTGCTGCAGGGTGCAGCAGGCGGCTGCGGCCGCGCAGCGGGGCAGGGAGCGAGAGCTCTCCCGTGTGCGTTATCAGCGTCACGGCCTGCTGCCGCCCCGGCCCCCAGGAGCAACCCACCCCTAGCCGCACTCAGCAAAGCAGCGAGCGCTCAGCGCTGGAGTTTCCAGCGTTGAGCTAACTCATTTTCCAGTTTGTGGCTCTGCAGATGAGCTGTGGGTTGGGTAGCATGATCTTCCACTGCCCGTGTGCTGCTGTAGAGCTGTACTTACTGTAGGGGTTTTGGGTAATTATTTACATTGCAGGGACTTGATACAGCTTTCAAATGTGTTTGTTATTTTCAGTCAAAAGCAAAATAAAGTATTTGATGGTTAGACGCTTCAGCTTTTACTTTTGTCAGCTGCTGCAGGGCCCCGTGTTCCAAGAGCCCAATGTGTGGAATGGCTCTGGTGATGCCAATTTGACCAACAAAAGTCTGCATCAGAGGGTTCAAATAATTACCTGCACGCAGATTTTAGTTGCTGCACGTGTCAGTTCCTGAGAACCAAACTCACTGGTTTTAGGCACTTAAAAGTGGGGTGGTTGAAATTCTTAGATGGATAAACACCTTGATGTTTCAAGTATTTATGGTGGGCTTTTTTTCCTTTCAAAAGAGGTTATGTTCTGTATATACGTGAAACTGCAGAATCTACACTGTGATTTTTAAGGTGCGTAATCACTTCTAGGTGTTTGATTTGTGGTGATGTTGGATTCTACATCTCTGAAAATGTAGTTCTGCTTTTTATAGGCATAGAATTGGGGGGTTATTTTTGTATTTTTGCACTAATAAATATCACAGTGTTAGCAGGTGACTTGTTTAGAAACAGAATTAACTGTCTGCATTTTCTTAACTGTAAAGCTGTCTCTTTCTAGTTGTTTAATTTTAAGTTTAACACCACCTCCACCACCCCCACCTGAAAAAAACAGATTGTCCCTTGAAAATAAGCTGCTTGAAGCAGATCAGTCATTCTGTGCAATCTTCTGAAGTTCAGGTAGAACAGACGAGGAATTAATCTGTAATTAATTTATGTGGACCTCAATGCGGTCCTGACCAGGATAATTTCCTGTTACTTTCCTGTGAGTTGCACAAACGTCTATCCTTTATTTATCCCTTTTGTTAAGAGAATTTTAATACAGAACTACACATGGAAGTGTTGTTCAAAAGTAAGAATTCACAGCATTTCTTGAAATAACATCCAGCTTTAACAGAAAAAGGTCAGCTTGCCCTGGGTTTTCTCTTTTCTTTGGGCTATCAAATAAGTCATTTATGCAATCTTTAGTTAAAAAAAAAAAAAAAAGACGGTGACTGTTGCTGGCTTAATACCTAAAACTCTAAATGTGCAATTTCCTGTTGATCACAATGTTATTTAGTTTCCGCTGCACTCGTTGTCAATGAGCTTCATGAAAGATTGTAAAACAACCAGCCAACCATGAAAGAAATGTGCTTGGGTAAATAAGCCTTAGCCCTTGATCTTAGGCAGTTGGGTGTGCAATTCAAATGAGGTATCCTGTTAATTACAACCCGTAAGTACAGACAGCGTGTCTGATGACAAATGCTTGTGGCCTTCTGGCATCTTTGTAACTGGGGGTGCACAGGCTCTGGCAGACGTGGGAGCCCACCCTGAGGTAGGTCGGTCTCATGTGACCTACCTCCCCGATGCGCCTGGTCCGTGGACTTGTTTGCTGGGGCACAGTGCTCCCGTTTCACTAAACAGAGCGATGGCCGTGGTGGACTGGAGGGCTCAGCAGCGGAGGCAAGCYGAGCCCTGCTGAGTCCTGTGTTTGTAGTGGTCAGAGGTAAGCGGCACAGGCACGAAGTTGCAAGTAATACTCACTAGGATTCCAAGCACACAGGCACGTGAAATTTGGTTTGAGTTCTGTTTGTGTGTGTTCTTGTATATGGTGACCGGAGTTTTACTTTGGGCTGTTTTCACAGTTGTCATAAGCTTAAACATCTGTTCCCTTGAGCAGCGGGAGCAGCAGCAGTGGAAGTGTTAACTTGCCGGCTGCAGGCTTCGGTGGTTTTGCTTTTCAGTGCTGAGTATAGTTGAGTGTAGCTCTGAGGACAGTTGAGTAACAGGCTGATATTCTTGGCTTAGTATCTCAGGCAGCGTCTGAAGGAAATATTTGTAGATGTGCGCATGCATACGTATACCTCAGCGTCTGTCCGTGTGCTGGCAATGTTTGTACAGTGTGCATATGCCTTGGAAGAAAAGCACCCTTGTTTCTCTCAAGTGGAAAATAATTAAAAGCCAAAAAATTGGTTTTCTTCTTCTATGATTTGACATTTCCCAAAACAACCTAAGCCCTTTTCTTTAGGCCAGAACAAAAAGTATGTAGGAACATTTTTATAATCATTTTTTCCTTCAGAAGTACTCCATGTAAGTCTTCCTTTAAATGTCTCTTGCCAGGATTTCCCTCTCTGTGTTTGCCCCAGCACAGTGAGCTCTGACCTTCAGCGTTAGTGCCCCATTGCCTCACCTCTTCAAGGCTCTCCTTCTTTACTTTTCTGAAGGGATTCAGTTGTAGGAGCATCACCTGCTCCTTGCTTGAGAAGGTAAGCTGCTCGGCCATTCTGCGAGAGGTGCCATTCCTTGTAAGACAGAGGGTGAGGGAAGTCCTGTGCTGCCGTCCCTGGGATGCTGCAGGATGCGATGCGGCGTGGGCGCAGCTTCAGGGAACGGGTGACCTGACGTGCTTTGCCTGAGCTGAGTTCGTGTCTCCTGCTTGAGATACAGAAGCACTTAGGTTTTTTGTTGGCATGGTTTCTCTTGTTAGCAGAAAGGGAAAGAAGTCAGTGTGACGATCAGACTCTTTTAGGTGTTCTGCATTGCCTTCAAAAATAGATAGTATCCATGCTTCTGTTGTTAGCTGACTGCATCTACCCACAACAGTGGTGACGTTACCATGTCACTTCATTTGGGTAAGAGAAAAACATTTTCCCGTCTTCCCTCCACTCCCCCCACCCCTAGTCATTTAGTATCTCTTGCTCACCCGTTGAAGCGTGTTTACAGGAAACTTCTCTGTGTGATGTGTGTGCACGTACACACCAGCCTTGTTTAGCATACTGTTGTTTTTTTGTATTTTTTAAGGAGGGATAGCTTTGAAGCAGTAACTGTCATGCTTGTGGGTCTGTAATTCCTAATCACTCTGAAAAAAGTATTTGCTTTCTGAGGGTGCCGTGCTTGACTCTAGCCCTTTGTAGTTTCCACTAATCTTGGGGAAAGAAGAAAAATCACATCTGCTTAATTTGCAGGTAGATCTTAATGTTTAAGTGTTCAGAGATGGTGGCCAGCGTGGGTAGGAGCAAGGAAGTTCAGCAGATCCAGTTCAGTAGCACACAAGAGAAAAATACTTCCAAAATGTGGGTGGTTAGTAGAAACAGAGATTGGACGAACACTCAATAGACATAAGCACACTGTATCCCATTGCTATTCTGTAAATACAGGTTTTCTAAAGACATGTACTGTTTCTTAAAAATGTCTGTGTTAGGTCAGAAATAAATTGAGCTTTCTGGGAGTTTTTTGACCTTGGTTATCTGATAGATACAGCTTTAGAGGTTAGRTTTTTTTTGTTTTGTTTTTTTAATGCATCGGTGGGATGCAAGTAATGGTCTGGAAACAGACGAAGGAGGTTTGGAAGAATTAATGTAAGGAAAGCATAAATTCTGTGTGGTTAATTGGGTGGAGAGGCTCTGTGTGGTATGCTTTTCCTGTTTCTCTTGCTCATAAAGCAGATCACCCTTTTCTGTTTTTGTGAAGCAACATTATGATAAAGGAAAATTTTGATTTGAGTATCAGCAGTGTGAAAACTGAGATTTCCCTCTTTGGCTTCCAGATTATGTTTCATTTGAAAACACTACGAATAAAGCAAACGTGTGCATCTGTCAGTACTAAAGAACAAAAAACAGCTTTTGTCTTCATCCCCCAGAACATTGGTTGCTGCAAGCTGTTTGCTCAGAAATAAGCCAGTTGGCTGTGTGGGTGAAATGGTTTTCTGTCTTTGTTCTTGCACTAAACAGGTAGCCCCAAACGACGAAGCTGTGGTAACGCTGCTTTGTGAATGGGCTGTGAGCTGTAAAAGGTCCGGTAAGCACAGGGCCATGGCTGTAGCCAAACTCCTGGAGAAGAGGCAAGCAGAAATTGAAGCAGAAGTAAGTTATTTCTATTTCTAGAATAGTGTGAACAGTATGCTTAAAAAGTAAGATATTTCTAAGGAAACATCACTTTAATCTCTACTCATTACAAAACAAGTAAGTTTGATGGCATTTGGAGCACTGGGGATTTTTGTCATCAATTTACAGTTTTTAAATTCTAGACAAATTTAAAATGAAAAAGCCTTCTATTTAAAATAAGAAGAAATTGCAACCTAACTCAGAATGGTCTGTGTTAGCTGATCTATGTCTGTTTGTTTGAAGTGTTTTACTTCTGTGAACTACTTGTCCAAATAAAGGGGTGTCACAGTAACTGGAGTCCCTTAAAAAGAGGGATGTGGGTCTGGCCGGCGGGGCAGGGCTGTTCAGCTGGTGGGGGACTCTGGGAAGGTTCCAAAGCGAAGATCCATTTTGAGGCAACGTTTGAGTGTAACTTTAAATCTTGCATTCTGTAGAACTTCTTTTTTTCCAGGGGAAATGAAACATTTCACTGGGGAAGCAGGACGCTGTAGTGACATCTTTGATGTAAACTGTTGTCTGTTGTGGCAAACGATCCTGCTCCAGCTTGCATAAGCTGACGCTTCTCCTTGAAGCTTCAGTAATACTAAATCTGCTCTGTAGTGAGGATTAAACAGAGGTAGCGTGTTCACTGCAGCCTTGCTGCAGCTTTCTGGACCAGTGGTACTCCCCGTAGCCCGGAGCACCGCTGCCTTGGCCTCACCTGCATCCGTGCAGCATCGGCAGGCAGTATTTACTGGATGGGTGTTCTGTTCAGGTTTTTTTTTCCCCCCCTAGAAAAAAGGGTCCCCGGGAAAGTGATGTGTGATGTCTGTTCAGCCTGGGTGTGGGGACAAACAGATGAGAGCATTCTCAGAAGTGCATCTGTGCAGACAGACGTACAGACAGCGTGACAGGCAAAAAGACTTTCACTTTCCAAAGCCTTTGTGCTTTGTCTGCTCCTCACCACAAACCATTAATTAGGGGGAAGGGAGTTTACTGTATTGTTTCTGCATCACTTGCACCAAAATCCACTCAAAGCAGAGATGTTTGCCCTGATTATTATTATATTTAGTGTAATTTACACAAACAAGAGGAGTTACCTTTTCTATTCACATGGGTCCTGGAAGTTCTGTATCTTAAATTTTTGCTTTTATATGAAACCATGTCGTTGCAGATGATGGTACATGTCTCGGGCATTCCTTTTCAATAAGTAATCCAAAGTGATTAAATAAAACACCTTAGAAATAACCAAACTAGGTAATGGGAAAAACCTGTCGTTCTAGAGCAAGTCTGGATTTTATGAAGAGGTAGGAAACAATCACACATATAGTTGCCTCAGATGCAAATTGTGGGAATATTATATGCACTTGTGTGTAGATACATGTTTTTTTATTTATTTAACTGTGCAGAGATGTGGTGAATCTGAAGTCCTAGATGAAAAGGAATCTCTGTCTTCAGCCTCCCTGACAGGTTCCAGTCTTCCTGTTTTTCAGAATGTCCTGCTAAGGTTTTTAGATACACAAGCTCCCTCATTATGTGAGTATTAACTAATTTATATTCCGAAGTAGGTCAGAAGCAATGGGTCTGCTGTCTGGCTGCTGAAGTTACTGTTTTGCTGTAGCGGGTGTTTCACAGTTTCCGTGACTACCTGCTCCAATTTCATATGCACGTTTTTTTTTTTTTTAAATCTCCTGCCTTGTTACAGGATCTTTCTGTGATTTTTACTTATTTCTTTTCACAAAAGGAAAATTGGCAGAAAGTATGTTTATTTTTGTTTAAGCTGTAAGAGATTTGGGGAAATTACTTGCACTCTATGTATATTTAACATCGAACACTCGCCTCTTTTTGACACATCCACATTCAAAGTGACTGACTTGCAAGTTACTCGCAAGTGTTAAAGTCGAAAGCTGTTAGCTGACAAATAGGTGGATTAAAAAAAGGATCTTTGTTCATTGTAGGTTGCTCTGTGAAATGCCTTGGTCTAATAAAACTGCCTGATACTGTAGCTCGTGTTTCTGGTATCTTAAGTACTACCAGTTAGTGCTTTTTTTTTTTCTGGTGCCCTTAAAGTAAAGGGGATTTTAAGTGGTTTGAAACATGATACTGAAAACTCAACTTCATCCGAAAAAGGAGAAACTTCTTAAAAATTTGTTACAGACTCTGAGATATTGGCACTGCTCTATTTTTGTGCCAGTGGTGACCGTGGTTTTAATAAACCTTCCAAACTATTTGTGTTATTTAGACTTGTGTTTCTGATGTGCTTGTTTCAAACGCCGTATCGTCCTTCTTCACCCGGGTAGCTCTGCGAGGCAGGGTAGGGAGAGCAGCTGGGGAATGTTTTCCTTGCTTGAAATACTCTTCGGTATTTTCAAGCATTGGACAAGTTTTGTGGTATTTTTACAGTGGTTGAGCTTCTGTGTCTCCAAAAATGAAAAGCATGTAACTGCTGTATTTTGAAGGAGGGCAGATTGCCTGGTCTGCAGGTGTGTGTTTTACGATGCTCCTCCACACAGCATCCAGTCCGCATGCCTTGCTTTTGAAGAGTGGGTCATGGCGGGTAGCTCCGGATGAGTGGGACCTGGGGGCTGCAGAGAAGAGTTCTGACCCTGAACTGGTGTGCTCTTGGGCTTACTGATACAGCTTCTGTGCTGCAGCGTAATGTGAATTTCTAAATAGAAATAGTGTTATATATTGAACTAACTTGAACTTGTAAAGCATAATTTGCTTTTAAGTAAATGTTGATGATTCAGATTTGGTGGTTCTGTAGCTGGAGGTTTTGTTGCCCAATAGAGTTGGTGTGGTATAAAGCTATTTTCTGTTAACTGCAATGTTGCAAACCTTTCTGTGGTACAGAACAAGTCAAATTAAATATAGCTGTGACAAATGAAAACTTAATAACAAAATTTTATATATTGTATTTCTCTAGGCTTTGCTTTGGCACTGGCAAAATAACATGCATTTATTTTAATAAACTTTTTCCTGATGCGCGTGAGCACATTTAATAGATAAAATATGCTACACTATCAAGCTTTAATAAAATATTGCTTTTACATCTTGGAGGCCTGTCATGCAGAGATCTTGAGTTCTTTGAAAATATTTTAAAAGGTTTTCTGTTATGGATACTATAGTAATAGATAAGACAGTAACATTTACTATAGTAATATAATTTGGGACGAAAGGACAACCGTTGGGTGGTCTGTTACAATCCAAAGCTTCAGCCTTAATTTTTTTTCACACAAGGAATGTCCTTGCCCTCTTCCCCCCTCTTTTTAATTTTTAGAAGTATTTGAACRTTGTACTTAACTGCTGACACCCCCCTTCCCCCAGGCAGATATGGGGCAGATATGTGTGGGGTAAGATGCTCTGGAATCCACTGCTGTCTGAAGCCTGTCCTGTGTCTGGAGCTGACAGTAAAGCGAAAACATGCAACTTCAGATGGGAAATGGTTTGTTCGGTGGAGACAAAGAGAAACCTGTGCAGGATGCCTGAGGCATTTTTAGTAGGCCTTTAAAATTAATTTGCTGGAGTTTGCAATTTGGATAGTTGAAACCCATATATTTGTAAGTTGAAACTAGTCTAACTTTTTTTTTTTTTTTTTTTTTTTTATGGGGGTAGCGAACCCGGATAGTGACCATGATTCGACAGAGTTCGCTAATTTGGTGTTGCTTTTTTCTGAATTCACTCGGCATGATGTTTTCTCCCATGATGCATACATGTGCACTTTAATATCACGCGGAGACTTGTCAATCACTGCAACTACTAGACCACGTTCACCTAATGGGGAAACTGTGGATGAACACTATTCTAAGGATCATGATGTGAAACTGGAGGTAATACTTCATGCTATTTCTCCCATGTTTGGTACTCTGTTTCGTTACATGTAGATTTTCACCGAAGCATTAGTATTTCAGATGAGAGATACTAAGTTTTTTAAATCTGTGTCTCCTTGTCTCTTTCTCTCTCTTTGAGAAGACTGAAAGTGATCCGTTAGCTTCATTCTTGTATATAGCTGTAAATATTGCTGTTTTGGTGCAGATATACTGAACTGACAGTTGTCTGGTGATCTAAATAACTCGGGACAAACAAAAAGGCACAATGTAGACTTCTAAACATACCAGTGGAAAAACTTATTTGCAGATGTGCTTCGATGAAGGGAAGGGAGAGCTTTAAGCAGGAGGAGTCAGTGGGGAGCCTGGCATAAGCCCCGCGTCCTCTGTGCAATGTGGGGCATGCTGGCACAGCGCAGGCGTGAGCGATGTGCAGCCCAGTAATCTGCTCGCAGATGATCAGGAGCTTACTGTGTGCTACACAGCCACTGATTGAAGACTGTGAAGGCAAACCTCATGACTCGTACATGTACAGTCCAGGTGCAATCCCAAGTCTTCCATCAGATGAGCAGTTCGTAACCTTTTCTAAAACTAGTGCAAGAAGAAGGCGATTTTAAACTCAAGACTGCGGACCACGTTTGTATTGAGTGATGAGACGTAGCCTGTTGTTCTGCACAGTCCGTGTGGAGCCTGTGGGCAGCTAAAGCATTCTTTTATATTTCTTTCTAATTTCTTTTGTATATCTCTTACGTCAGTCTCATGGCCAAATTTGCCCTGAAATGTAGGGGGTTTCTACAAGTTGCCTTTCATGGTACAACAAAGTAGGAAATAAATCTTGGGAAGGTACAAGCTTCCTGTTCTGTAGGTGTCCCTGGAGTGGAATTGCTCACAGGGATATACTCTAAAGTTTTGTTTCCTGCTTTGGCTCCTGCCCTTTTCTATGCTTTTGTGGATTTAGGCTTGAGAAATACTTTTGTGAATTAAGGCTTATCATAAAGATTCAAAAGTCAGTATCTGAAAACTTCTTATCATCAATACTTAATTCTTAAATAGGTGGAGTGCTGGGGTTTACCTGTGATCAGTTAAATGGGTCTTCAGTAAAATGTGACTGATACTTGTTTTTCTCTCTGGCAATTATTAGGATCATAGTATTATGGAACATATGGGCATTGACTCAGGAACCACTAGTATTTTTGATGATGTAGACAAGAGTGACTTTAAGGCAGATTTTGGTTCGGAATTTCCAGTAGGTTTAACTTTCGATTTTCTGCATGCCTTTGATGCCTGTGTCTGCTGCTTGCTGTTGCCACTGAATGTGTCTCCATGCCCCTAGCACCACCTTGCTTCTTCCATCGATGACCAGGCACCTGGTCCCTGCTGTCTTCTGTGTCAGTGCATTGCCTCTTTTCTCTGCATCTCTGCTGTATGACAACCTACTGCTCTTCTCTGCTTCCCCTAGTCGTCCATCTGCACACTCGCACGCGCACTCCTCTCTCCCTCCTTCCCTTCCTCCCCCTTGCCCCTAGTATGTTCAGAGTGCTGTGTATTACAGTGAAGCATGAATAAATATGCAGATCTACCCACTTCTTTGACATCGAGGAACCCCATTGATACCATTTGCTTTTCAAGTGACTGTTCTGTGTTTTGGCTCTGTCTTCCAAATCTGTTTCCCCTTTTCTTTTTCCTTACTGTTAGCCTGATTCTGCATTACTCTTGAATCTCCTTGTTTGCTCCTTTGGACTGGTCCTCGTTCTGCATCTGCAGAGACTGCTGTGCCCAGACCTATCAGTGCAGATCCACTTACAGGATATTGGGACCCCTGTTTCTGCCTGACATCTGTCATATTGGTGGTTTCAAGCATATCCATGCCTGCCTACAATGTTTCTTGTCACCTCCCACTTCATCCTTTTCATTATTTTCCCTCAATCACTGGACTATCTCATTGTGGTTTCTGCGTCACAGCAGCATAAGAAGTGTGGAGATTGCTCTGAATCATAATGCTTTTTTTCCTGACTGAATACCACTAGTTTAAAACTTGTCTAATAGCAATGGAGATATGCATAGAGATATAATGTGTATATGTATCTTGAATTTCAGGCTTGATTATGATTGCCCTTGCTTTGTCTATCTCTGAAAAACCTCAGATGTTTAAAAAGTAACTGTAGGCAAGAACAAAATCGTATCTCTGAATGCAATTGCTGAATTTCGAAAGCTAGAGGTTACACTTACCTTAAACGTTTGTTTTACATGACTTAGATTTTTTCTCCGATGCCTGGGGAGTCTTGTGAGAATGTGAACTCTTCTTTAGACAGAAGAATTTCGGTAACCAGCGAGAAGTCAGTCAAGAGGGAAAGACTGAGAGAACTGATTTTTCCATCCAATTATGACCTCCTCCGCCATTTGCAATATGCAACGCATTTCCCTATACCTCTGGTGAGTGACCTCTGTACTTGTGTGTGTGACAGTACTGCCTGATGTGACAGCAAAGCATTTAAAGGAAGAAAAGTTCACCGCCTGAAGAGAGCTGGGCTGCGTGACCTCTGCCCGAGGGCTCCTGGCTGGTTCGTGTGACCTGTTGCTGCCAGCGTGCACGCGCTGTGCGCTGCAGGGTGGCTTTAGTGCAGCGCACGGGCTTCTTTGTTTTATCGAAAGGGGGTTAGCTGGAAGAACGCATGAGAGGTATAATAATGTGCGATGACTTACTCGGGTTAAGGAGGCAGGCACCACAATAAAACCACCACATTCCCGGGTCTAATAAAAGTTTGCTAAATAGAGAATTTGATATTGTAGTTGGATGGATGGATGAATACCAAAATATCTGAAAGAAATAGTTCTGAAATGTAAGGGACAGAATGGTGGTGTTTCCTCCCACCCACTCCTCGCTGTTTCTAGCGTGGATTTTTGGCTGCTGCTGCTGTTGTGTTTGTCTGTGGGCTCATGGGAACTGAAGAAAGCCCCATGAATAACATTCCAGATCCCAAACCCTCATTCAGACGACTTCTCATGTTTTCTACTGTGCTGGAAAAAGGGCCCAAATACTGAACAAGCCTCGAACTGGAATGTATCTACTTGAGAGTATTTTTTTTTTTTTTTTTTTTTAACAGCAATGATAACTTTTTAACAATATTAAATCCTGTCGATACAGGAAGTGTCATGTGAGAGTATGATGTGATAACCACAGTTTTCTTTGCTTTAAATTTCTTACTCCACAAAGCTTGGGTTCTGATTTATTGCAGGTGAATTGTTATGAGAATACTGAATGAGCTATTTCTGTTCAGGACAGTTTTGAATGCTTGCTTAAAGTTTGATTCATATTTTGCCCATTTTAAAGATTAGAAAAAAGGTAACTTGACTTGGTTTTGTTTATGAAATATTTTTGATTTACAGATGGAGCTAATCCAGGTAGCTCGGTTTTGCCTATGCAAACTGATTTTTAAATTTTGATTATTGATTATTCTACATATGCATTATTTTTGGAAGTAATTGTAAATTAGAATATTAATAAACTTAGTTGCTGTTTTATAAATTTTTGTAAAAAAACCGAGCAAACAGAACACACTGGATATTTATACTTACTCTTTATCTTAATTTTAAAATTTCCTTGAATTTTCTGTAATAACATGTTAGCTTTTTTCATATTCATTGAAGCAGCAGCAAGGAAAGGCAATGGAACTTGGCAAGAACAAGAAATTTATTTATAAAAACTGCAGGTGTGATGTAAGCAGATACAATAATTTTTAATCAGTGCAGCTTAAAATCACTTTTTGGAGTAAATAATGCCCTCTAAAATGCTTTTGGGTTAATTGTATATGTGAAAACTTGGCAGCTGAAGAACTGCTATTAAATAATCTCTTCACTTGATTGCACCAAGTCATTTAATATAGTAAGTATGCAATATTTAACTTAGAAAAGGTGAGTTCAGGTGTTTACCATAAATAATTATAAGGTATGTTTGAGTCTGTCTGAACATGTTGTATTCTTAAGTGTTGCTGATCCCTGCTAGGTCATCACTGGTACATTGAACTATTGAACTATTTCTGAAAGGCATTATTGAACATTCTGCTAGTTCAGACCTACTATGTGAACGTATAACAAAGCGATTGGTATTGTTCAAGTTTCTTCCTTCTGCTTGGGCTTATGATTCAGCAGGAACGTTGTTGACCATGGTAGCCATGCTTGCAATTGCACAACGGCTGTTTATACTGCGGATTTGCGCACTCTTCTGATGTATTTTAGAATCAGTACTTTTGCATCTGCTGTTCATTTCTGTGTTGTACCTCTTTGTCTGTGAAAACCTTTGCCTCTTTGGGTGCTGCAAAAGTCTCAGTAAATTTCAACCTGAATGATTTGGAAAGATGGTAATACAGAATAGGGTCAAAACAGAGGTTTGATACTGCAAACAGCAAGGTAGATTCTTTAGCTTTAAAGAGAGCTTGTTTCAGAGGGCAGCTGGTTATGGTATTGCTTTGGCTCAAAGTGTAGGGGATACGAACAATGTGGTATGGAACAAAACACAGCAGGTAGCCTGCAGTTATGAGCAGTATGTTGATGAGGGTTTTCTTCACGTTTGCGTAACTCTCGCTGTATTTGTTTCGGTAGAGGTGTCTAACAACAAGGAAATTGGAAATCAGTATCACAGCTGAAAAATTCAGGAATATTGCTGTGCATATGAAATTAGTAAACACGTGCCAGTCTCTTCCAAATTTTGTTTTGAAATCGATGCATCCTGCACCAGGTCTTTCTTCAATGGTTTTTATTGGAATAGCCATGTTAGGTACTGTTATAAGGAGAACCATTGTCCATACGACTGCAGACAACATCTTGGCAAATCCAGGCCCTTGAATGCGGTAGATCTTAGAACTGTGTGTTAGCTGAAGGCAACGATCCATGCTTACAAATCCCAAAAATATAATTGATAAATACATGTTCAGGTAGATGAAACAGGCTGTAACTTGACAGTGGAATATTCTCAGTTTCCAGGACGCAGCTCCTAGGTCAACAATAATCTTTACCGGCAACGCCAAAGTCAATAAAAAATCTGCTGTTAAGAGGTTAATTAAGTAGATGCTTATACACTTCTGTTTCTGATCTTTTTGTGTGAATGCCCATAGTGCGAAACAACTTCCAATAAATCCCATAAGAAAAATCAAGTAGTAAAAATAGGTAAAAGGTTCCATTTCTTTACCGACATGGCATTGTGAAACATTGCTTGACATTGTAAACTTCTTGTGCAAGTTGGTTTTGCTGCTAGGAGGTACCAAGAACCTACAAAAAGAACCAAGAAGACATCAAAGACATCAACTTTTCCTGAGCAATAGTAGTTATTCTCTGAGAATTTTGTTTGATTAATTTCATGGAAAAAATGCAATTGGGAAGAAATACTTTTCTCTCTCTTCATGCTGCCTCACAGATATTCAAGAGGGCTTTGTTCTCATGTCGGAAAGGTTTGGAAATGTATTACGATTTGTTCTTGAAAGCATACAGACTTCTGATAAACTTTTCCACTAGAGCAGTCTTTCTGAGTGTTTGGTTCAGACCCCCCACCCCCCCAGCCAACCAAAACACCAAAGAAAACGGTTTAAATCTGTTTAAGTATCTGGTTAGTAAAGGTCATACTAAGACTTCATAACTTTTGAACAATTGAAACTATGCCGAAAAGAAGGGTAATACTTGTAGCAGTCCTGTTCTATAAAAATATGTTTAGGAGTTTTGGAGTTAATGCACTGTCAAACCAATACGCGGATCTGTCAGATGAGCAAATAGTTCTAATCAGTCCTAAGTTTTTGCAAACTGCTCTCTCTTCCTACTTGAACAGAGGATAAATTAATCACGTATTTTTATGAAGCCTTTAGAAAAAGCACGTTTTGAAAGAAGCAGCTATTAAATAATTTTGCTCACTTCCTTTTTAGGCTTCACTAGAAATTATAGGGAAGAAAAGTAGAAAATTTTGGTCTTATTTTAACTAAATATACTACTTCATGACCGAGGGGTGGGTTGGTTGGTTTGTTTGCTACACTGTCAGACTGCTGCGTAGAATGTCTGTGGGAAAGGAGGCACGTTCATTAGAATTTCTTGGAATGAAAACCACTACATTTATGTCTTGAATAGCATCAGACTGCAACACTTTTTTTATTTCATTATATTGTTCCTAATTTTAATATACAATATAAGAGAACTACTGCATTTGCACATTTATTTTCTGCTGTAAAATATGTATCCAGATGTGCATAATTTGTAAACCAAAATGATTGCAGATACTCCAGTGATTTAAAATGGGGAAAAAGCAGTTTGTTTCTTGCAGTTGGCTTTCTGCAGGTGGTCTCCATTGTCCTGAAAACATGTGAGTGAGTCGAATTAAGTTTGGGAACGTGCATTGTGGGTGAGGAGCAGGCAGTGCTGTCAGAGCTGCTGGGCTTGCTACCGCGGTCCTGAGGCGGTGGGAGTTCCCCGTGCTGGGGCATGGTGCAGCCCGGCTCGTCCTCCATGGGGCGAAGAGACAGCCCGGCACACTGAGCCCTGAAATAGTGCCGGTACCGGAGCCTCCGAGRGTACAGCATGACTGCAGCCAAGTAACACCGACTACAGGCAAAGCAAAGGCTGTTTTGCTAAATACTTGAGCCTGACTTTCTATGCGTTTGGCACAGCATTCAGGCTGTGTATTTACGTAGATCTAGATAGGCTGGAACAGACAAAGACCAAAAGCACGTACCTGTCTTAGTGGTCTCTGGCGTCTTCTGAGCATTAGTCTGCAGAAGTCTGATGTCTCTCGGCAACTGCTCTCGCAGTCCAATAGCCAGTTAATCTTTTCCTCTGGCTACGTCTGCTGGTTTTTTAAAACGTGTCTGTGGTTTTTAAATGTGCTGATTGACGCAGTTAAAACCAGCATTCAAATAACTAAACCACGTGGAAGTTACCTAAAAGAGAGGTGACAGAAAAATGTAAGCGTTCACGGAACAGCCCAGAGAGACCTCTTTTTCCTTCTTCTCACGCAGGAGCTGGCGGCCGGGCGGGAGGCACGCCGCGGGCAGTGCCCTTCTGCACGCTCTGCCCTGTGCAGTGCGGCGGTGAGCGGCTCCTCAGGTGCGCGGTGCTGCGCAGGACGGAATAGAGAACGATGGGGAGAAAAATGGCTGCGAAAGAGCCGAGTTAGACGTGTTGATGTGGCCGGTAGCACGGATTATTACAGTTATTGCAATTCAAAATACATTTTTGTGGAGGAATGATGGTCAGAGTTGCTTGACCTGTCTGCATCAGAGAGCCAGCAGGGATGGTGAATAGTGCTGTAAACTGGCTGATAGCTAGCGGACCTGAAGGCGGTGCAATTTTCACTCTCTCCTCCTAACTTCGAGCCTGAAGACTTAAGTTTAAATGTTTATCATGTGTTCACGTATGTAAGGGTGACGAGACATGTATGGTTTGGTCAGCCCCAGCATGTGGACTTTTTCATGTGGTTCCTAAAACTTCATCAGGTTAGTCCCAGCTTCTTGACCTGGGGCTGTAGATGTGCGATGTCAATGGCTGTTTCTTTGCGGCTTTTTTTTTTTTTTTTTTTTTTTTTTTTTTTTTTACAGCATCTGATACTCTCTCCCCTTCCACCCTGTACTTCTTATATTTAAAATCTATCTGGAATCAGGGTTTTGCAATGTAGTTGGCCCTCATTCATTATCATATTCTTGCATGAAATTCCAGGTTTTTTTGAGAGTTGCAACCCAATTTGCAGATTTAAAGGCACATAGGGATTCTACTGATAGCAATAAAAATTCTAAACCTTTGGACATTTGCCAAGCACTATTAAAAGTAAAAATGACACATTAGGGATATAGGGGAAATGTTTATAAGTAAGCTTTTTTTTGTTTTGTTTTGTTTTCCAAAAAAACAGGAGAAAATGTCTAAGACCAGGCTAGGGGGCTGAGGTACTGACGACAATACTGAAACCCCAAAATGTTAGCACTTTGTTGTAGTTGAGAATCCACAGGAATTTACAAATCACGTACCAGAGCTTTGTGAAGAAACAAACTAAGAATGTCTGGTTTTAAGTTTAGTCATAAGCTTAAAGTTCAGACCATATTTGTCAAAATGTTTGCAAAGCTTCATAATCTGGAATGATCCTATGTTCGGTTTTGAGCAAACATGGACTAGTTTTATGGTGTTATGCTCATCATGCAAAACTGATCTTTCCGTACCTGTATTTTTCTTTTTTTGTTCCCTTTTTTTTAAACTTGAAATGTAGCATTCAGTCAGTTTTTTCTGTGTGTGTGTGTGTTTGTGTCTCCCCTTTTCTGTAGAGTCAGTTTACAGCTCAGAAAACTTTTCCAGGTCTAAAAAGACAAGGTGATGGTTAGGTAACCTTTACTGAAAAATGGTCTACGCTTCCTACAGAAGTGTTTCGGGATGAGAAGAAACATGAGAACGCGAGTCTACTGAGTTGTAATTCTGTTTTTATTGCGGTTCAGTGTCATTGTCTTCCCCGTCTATATGTCTAATTTAAAAGGCCATTTTAGTTCATAAATTACAGATGCAGATGGTAGATTGTGCTGTAATTAAAGTTGCTGAGCACTTCTCGTCATAAAACCCTATTTTTGGTGTTTAAACTTCACTGAATTTTTGACTTTTGATTTGAAATCTTCCATGATGCATGCCTGCTTCGGCTGACTCCTGGGATTTGGCAGCGGTGCAGGGAAGGGAAGGGGTGCTGGTGTGGGTGGGAATTCAAATGATTAAATCATTTCTGAGAACAAAGCTAGGAAAAATAACATTTAAACCTTAAAAAAAAAAAAAAAAMAAAAAAAACCAAACCTAAATCTGATGACCTTTAAAAGAGCATCAGGAACCTCGTGTTTTGAATTGGACACACCAAAGATTTATGTGGGTGATCCTTGTGTCAGGATCGCTTCTGATACCTCTCCACATTTTGCATATTCGTTTGGAGAAAGGTTTCACGTCTAGAAAAAGTTTCCAGAGGCTTTCTGGAGCACCCTCCACTGCAGGTGTAGTCGGCTCCGAGCAGGGAGCGGTGCCCCTGGGAAGGGGGAGCCCAGGATTCTGGCGTCGCAGAGGAGGGTGAGCTAGGACTCGCTCCTGAAGGCTGGGGGCTAGGTTACCCACAGGGGATGCGGAGGAGCTGGGAGAAGGGGAAGGGTGTGAGAGTAGCCAGTATGGATGGGGAGTGAGTTTGGATGTACCTCGGAGTCCTCGTGGGTTCTCCTCGCCTGGGGTTTGACTCTTTGAAGCTGTGAGATGTTACGTCGCAGCATCGTGTGTGGGGGGTGTTGGGGCCGCGCGGGGCGGCGCTGCCCGGGTGTGGGAGAGCGGGTGTCTGCCCGGCCGGGCTCTGCTCGTTAGGGATGAACGCTTTGTGTAACGATCGTGTGACATCCCCAGCACGTGCTCGGGGTGTGCTGGTGCTGAGGTTGGCTGATGATTCCCCCAGGAGATGCCACCTTGTGTTTTCTCCTCCCCCTTCAGCAGGTCGCCTCAGGGGTTATTTACTTAAGACTCCTCAGATAAGGGTCCCGTGGGACTTATTTGGGATTAAAGTTAATTAAAGATGCACTATAAGGGGTACAGTTAAGTTTAAAAGGACAACTTTCTTTAATTTTGTATTGGCGGAGCACAGGCAGGATTGCATGCGAGTGTGCATTTACAGTATGTTTGTCCTTATTTCTGCGGCTGCCAGGCGGGTGCAGCTTATGGTGAGGAGATGTCTCTGAGCCCCTCATTTTCATTGTGTGTTCCTTGTCTTTAGTCCTGGAGAACGTTAGATGTTAGCAAGCACTGGCCAGGCACAGATGTTCAAGGCTCTGTGTGATCTCCTCTCTTTAAATGAGGAAAATATATAACAACCTGTTAATCCATCTGTTGGGAAGCTAATGTTTGAATCTGTATCATTCATGTGCCTGTATCTTAAATCAGGAAGGTTGTCAAGCATAGAGTTACATGATTCCTTTATGTGAGGTTTTTGAGCCTCCTTTCTATGCAGTTACAAACTTATTTGCATGTTGTGCCCACATGGACTCTGTCAGATTTCCCAGCGTTGGGTGCAGTGGGAGAAAACTGGGAGAAATTTCACCCACACTTAGGTGGGGGAAGGTAACTGTAAGCTTCCTGCGGCGTGGGACGGTGCTGGGGGAGCAGGAGCCCTTCCCTCTCCCAGGAGAAGCATCCTTGCTGCGCGAAGCAGCCCGAGAGCAGGGTCAGGCCGCCTGCGGGAGGGGGTCGAGCCCCGCAGCCCCCGGTGGGAGGGAGGCACGGGCAGAGCCCCGGTGGCGGTTCCTCCTCCCGGTCCGGGCAGTGACGCTGTCTCCCATGGGCAGATCTCCAGAAGCGTGTTCAGGAGTCGGCTGCGACGGCTGCGTTGGAGGACGTTTTGGGGTGGATTACTTGCATGAAGGATGTGGCTCTCCCGGGCATCCCTCTGTATAAGTGTGCTGTTAAAGGCACCAAAAGTTTGAGATTTAATTTTGAGTTTGAGTTCTGATCTCTTCAGTGTGTGTTTATATGCCTGTAAGAGCCAGACAGATGTCCATGGGTGGAATTTCTGCAGTCGATGTATGATAGAGAACTGATGGGAAACCCTGGTTTTAGCATGATTTTGTATCATTTATGTGATGGTAGACAGGAAAAAAACCCCAAAAAAACTTGCAAACAGTTGGTTTTCATTCAGCTTATCTTCAGTTGTGAGAGAAGCATTCAAAGTCAACGTCAGAGGCACAGTAATGAGCAGATGGTACAAATTAGTCCTGAGAGAGTCTCTCTTTCTGTGCGTGGCTGTCACAGTCACTGTTTTGGTATTGAGGTATGTCTTTGAGGAGCAATCTTTGAGTGGTGTCTTTGCCATCCTTTAATCACATAGCCAAGAATTTTTTTTCATGTACAAACTAGCAAGTTTAGTATTTTCTCTTACCGCTTTTCATGACTTCCGTTGACAGACTGAAATTTTTTATCCCGTTGTAATGTCTGCATTGTAAATGAAAAATATGAGTGATCTTGGCACAGGGTAGTTAGGAATTCTGAGCAGAAACAGCTATTTCTGATGAAGAAAAACCTGATTCATATATTTATTTCAGAGCGTGAGGAGGTAAGATGTGTTCAGTGTAGCCTGTGCACTGAGCCTGTCAGAGAGGAGGGGATCCGCTCTGCTTGGCACGCAGCGCTGTGTGAACTCCAGTTACTGTGGGTAGATAACCACGTCCTGGGGATCAACGTCATCGGCAGCCAGCAGAGCACAGCCGCCTACTGTCAAACAGCAAGGAGCTCCTTAGCCTGCCCTGTCGCCTTCCATCAAGTATCAATATTTAGTTTTAATTGTTTGAGCAGTGTTTTACAGATATGCAGTGCCCTGAAGTGATGATTATTAGATGTGAAGATGCTCTCATAAAAATAATAAGACTTATTTATTGGGGTGAGATGGGAGAATATGTGTGAGGGTGTTGGCAGAGGGAAACTAGCCCTTCCCTCCTGTCCCTTCTGTGTTAGCAAATACAAGGGGTGCTCCCTCATTACATCTGCTGGTTGTGACTGTGTGGCCTCGTTAGGTAGATTAAAGTGGCATCTGCCCTCTCTTTGGTGAGTTTGGTTTTTTTTTTTTGTTGTTTTGTTTTGTTTTTTTTTTGTTACAATAGAGATAATTTTTTGAGATGACATCCTGCAAAATTAAACTCCGTGAGTCTTATTGCTGATTTCTGCATAACCAGGATTTTTTTATATGTTGAGGCAGTTGTGGAGTGAGCTTTCTGTCCTGAAATAGTGTTTGGAGGAAGGATTTCCATTTGCTAGGTTTAGCTCTTTTCCTGAAAAATTGCTGTGCTCTATCAGTGGCAGAGAAAATGGCCCATTTTGAAGCCTTACACCACAATATTAGCCTGAATAGCCCATTCCACAGTAACTGCAGCATTGTCATTTGTCCAGTGTAATGTTGAGATGGCTTCTGGGTAGATAGCTGTGCAGTGTGCTAAGGGCTAGGGCAGGTTTATGAGGTGATGCATAGTTTAAAATGTGAGACGTTTATGGGCTTTTTGAAGCAGATTTATGCTGCTCTACCTGGGTGCTATCTCAAGGTTTTGAACAGCAGAACAGTGTCTCCTTACAAAGGGATGACCAGGAACTCCACTAGCTTGGGGGAGAGGGGCTGAAATGTATGAGCACGACAACTTTTCTGTGCAAATGTGTGTGTTTGATGTCTCTCGGCAGCCTGTGATGCACCCTTGCCTCTTCCCAAGGGCACCACGCCTTTGCAAGAGATTCCAGGTCCAACTGAATAACCTAGCTCTCCAAAGAATAAACAGACCAAACCCAGCTTCTTGTTCCTGCAGTGCAATGCAGGGAGTCACGAGTAAGTCAGGAGGATGAGCTGCAGCTGGGGACTGGGTCGCCGTTGAACGGGAACCTTGTGTAGCTCTGGGTTACCCATAGCTTTAACTGCAAGAATTTTAGGGAAGTTCCTCCAGGTAGTAGGTYGACAAGGCAAGAGCTGGTACTTAGTGTGACTACAAGACTTCTGGGTGTCTGAGGAGCTGGCTAGGTTTATCTGAGGCGCGATGTGTTGGGAAAGGTGTGAAAGAATTAACTTACCCAGTGCAGAAAAAAAATTGGCCCTATACCTTTCCATCCCAGTTCAAAGCGAACCAAAAGCTGGAAATTTAGTGTCACTTTTTCAAAAGTGTGTTGGTCAGCATACTTTCCCCTGGCTGCCTCATGTAGATTTTTGTTGTTCTAATATCAGTAATCTGGTGGAGTGAGGAAACAATTTTACAATATAAATAATTTTTTCAAAGCTTGCAAAGTAATTAAAAAGTTATACAAACGTATATCGTGGAAGTGTTTTCATCTCTGTATGCCACTGTGCTTTCACATCCACAGTTATTTAGATTTACGTAGGCAAATACCAAGCCATGCCGTGTAAGGAACTAAATGTTTTTGCCATAAATGACAAAAAAATCTCCCACAAAGCAACAGATTCCCTTCCCCTGCAGACCATTTCCCTTGCTTGGAGGGAAGAGCCTGTGAAGTCTCAGTTTGACAAGAGTCAGGGAGCTCTGAAAGAACCATATAAATAATCTTTTATGTATTGTCTTTAAAAAACAACCAAAATGCAACTTTCTCCTGTAGTCCCTAAGGGCTGGTTCGGGCTGAGGGTCCCCCCAGCCCCTGCTGTCAGATGAACATCCAGGCTCCCCCGGGTGTCGGGCGCTGGCTGCTGTGTGGGTTTGGGGTGGGACTGCTCTTCAGGCAAGCGGGAARTAAATGGAGGTAAATATGCTCCACAAAGGTGTGTTTAAACTCAGCAGGCAGTTTAAAGAGCTGTCCGGTCTGTTAGTTTAAATATAATCCTGTGTGATGGTAGAGTACTGTTGCTGTAGATCGGTGGTCTCAGACCAAGAGAAGTTACGCACAGCCTTGGAAAAGGTTCAAAGACCATATATTTAAAAATCTTTCACCCTGAAAGATTATCTGTTAGGACTAGAATGAAACACAGTGGCAGAAAGGTGAAGCACATGTTATTTCTGTTCCTGTATCTTCTTTAAGTAAAATGAAAGCATTCCGCTTCCAGAGTCATTGCCTGAAAGCTTTTGTGGGTACTTTATGCACTAGTGTGTTTTCCCTGTACAATGATAAAACCAATCAAAAAAAAAAAAAAAAAAAAAAAAAAAAAAAAAAAAAAATGCTGCAATGAAAAATACAGTTAAAAAAGAGATTATATTTATATATAGAAGGTTGGCTTTCAGCTGTTACCTTTGTACAGAGAGAAATGCTTTATCATTGTGC
>JAYKAV010000689.1:1037743-1125008 GCA_035582835.1 Phoebastria nigripes | reverse complement strand
TTTTTTTTTTTTTTTTTTTTTAAAAATCTTTTTTTTTTTCCCCAGTTGTTGGAATAGAGTCCTTCCTTAAGCTGCATATTGCCTTCAATGCTTTGCTTTGTGAGCTGGTAAAGACATGAGAGAGCTTCCCCTCAGGGTCTCAGTCCTCTTTCATGGGCTGGTGGAGGCCAAGTCAGACAGACTTGTGCTGAACTTCGTCRTATTGCTTCTGAGGGGTCTGCTCCAGCTGAGGTGGAGCTGTCAGTTGTTCCCAGGCCCTTCAGGCTGGTTTGTTGACCGTCATATGCATTGTGCCTGGCTTCATCAGAAATAGCAGCAAATCAGTTTGATCACTGGGTCTGTTGGATGATCCGTTCAGAGAACCATGGCCTGGAGCTCCAGAATGTGTTGTTCCAGTTATTCCTCTCCCTTTTTTTGAGATCCAGATAGGTCGTATCACACCATAATGCAATCATAGCATCAGCTGAAATAGCATGTAGTAAATATATTGGCAACATGCAATAATGTTTTTATACAGAGAAACACCACTTGGTATTTTATGCTGAAATCTTTTTTCTGTTTTAGTGCGGGTTCTCATCTGTTCAGTTTCTTTGAGGCTTGAATTCTTGAATAACTTTCTGAAACGTGCATTATTTTACAGACCTGAACCTACACTATGTTTATACTTTCCCGAAGTGTATTTGATCTTCTGGATTTAGAAATTTCAACCTCACTTGAAGTTTTCAGCTTGAGATGCAGTTTTTGATACAGCTTTTCTTTAAAGGGTAGGCAGAGGAAAAAATAAATCATAGGATCGAGGCACACATTTGCAGCAGACAGTATAAGAGTAAACTCCTTTGCGTAGAACAGAGTTTTTTTTGACTGGCAGTTGAATTGTGAGCTAGTTTGACTTAGAGTGTATGGTATTCTGCAGAGGTGATAGGGTACAAAGCAAATGACAAATACAAACATGATACTGAATATATTACGGCTGGTTTTTCTCTTGGTCACATCTGAGTTCCTTCTGAATTTTTTATAAGAGCTATAGATTTTTTTTGATATAGAAGTGTAAAAAACGATTAGCAGAAGAAAAACAACCCAGAATATCCCTGTGCAAATATAACTCGATGCCTTGTGCCACTGTCTGCCAAGCTCACTTTTAAGACCTATACATTTTCTGGAATAATTTTCTTTAGTGATTTCATTAGTTAAAATCATATTTGGAAATGATATAAGCATTAACAATAACCATATGATTATAGAGACCACCTTACTGTAGTTAACCGTGTGAACAAAGGAGGTGAATAAAGGCTTTACAATTTTGTAGTATCTGTCAAAACCTATGAGGCCAAAAAATGTTATCCCAATATACATGTTTGTATAAAAAACAACAGCAGAGTATCTGCACACAAACGTGTTGAGCTGTGGAGGTGCAATTTCTGAATCGGCAAGAATTTTGAAAGGAAATGTCAAGCTCATTAGGAGATCGGCAACAACGATGTTTTTGAGATAGACAATAAAACTCTTTTTGCTAGAAACATACAGAAAGATCCATGCTGCCACACCGTTCAGGAAGAGTCCTGCTATGAAAATTAAACAGTAGACCAGGGGAATGACCGTCTTAGTTATTACTGTGCTGTGACTGCAGTTGTTTCCCGAGGAGTTTGTGCTGGAGTTGAACATCTTACAATATCTTTGTTCCTAGAAGCAGAGAAAGATTATCTCAGTAAGATAAAATGGTGCTATGCTTTCCATTAATTAGTATAAGATTTCTAGTCTTTCTTCAAAATAAACTTGGCATACTTCTCAGAAATCACATTATCATTTCCAGCAGGGATGCATAGTAAGTATTTTCCAAGTGGTGCCATCTCTCTTTTTGATGATGTTCAAGGGCATACTGCTGTTTTGAACAGAGAATCCATTTGCTTCTCCGTTTGACTTTAATCCGTTGTCTTCAAGCCCTGTGCTGCCCCTTTTCTGYGGGTATAAGCCTATGCGCTGCAAACTAGGAGGGTGACTGAGCCACAGTGATTTTGTGACTCTAAATACGTCTCATTAACCCTTAAGGACCAGTATGTATTTTTAGCACTGGTTTACCAGGAAGCACGTGAGGGATATGAATATTCCTTGTACAAGTGTTCTGTTTTGTATACAGGCATAGAAAACACTCTTCTGTTAGTCAGGCGTGGAAATATCTAGTGTATACCAATATTTTCTAACGTTCACTTGAAAGAAAGCTTTATGTGCAGCTAGCACAGTTTGCTTTAAACTTTTACTTTTAGTAGCACAACATACAGGAGTGTGTTAGCATAACGTAGAAGCTAGAGCTGTCCTCTCAAGTCATTCAGATTTAAATTTTAGAGGATCTCCAAGGAGAAATCGCATCTGCTGTCTGCTTTTCTGTGACAGAATGTTTATGGGGGTGGATTTTCCTCTGTAGGAAGGGCAGAACAGATATAGATACAATGCTGCTGTATTTGGCAAATGAAAACCTAGGCAACTGGAAAACACATGCCATGGAGCTGGGAAAAAAACCCACCCCGTTTTTTAGAAAATAAAGAATTTCCTTATTGCCACAATTCAGAGTCAGTAGCTGGTGCCTCCATGTAGCAGATAGGAACCTGAATGCAACCTTGCAATAACTAGAAATGGAAATCTTCTTTCAAATAGCTAAAATCGTTTCCTTTGGTATATTGTTGTCTGTATCTCTTTTGCAGATACTGTAAAGGCTGACCAGCTTAGGTGCTGTTCTGGAACTTGCATGGATAAGTGGAGCAATGGAGCAGGTGTTACCCGTGTTCATGCCCAAAGCCTGCAGTTACTCTCTTCCTGGTAGTTCTCCCATAAGAAGACCTGCCATGCTATCTTTATGTTTAAGCTCTAGTCATCAAGGCATTTGTTTTTGTTTGCTTGGGTTTTTAAAGGAAAAAGATGGTGTGGAGAGCGGGTGTTATAACTACCATGTGAATAGGCGTGTTAGGATTAGGAGGTGATAATGGGTAAGGTTTGGGGTGATATTGCTAAAATTAGGAGGATCTCCACTTTTCCCTCTGTATCCTTCAACCATCCACTCAGACAACTGGAAAGCATCAATAACGATTGGCATTTTTATTTAAGATGGTAACACTGTATTTGAAAACTGTTCTTCTCCCACTGCCAAAGTCTAAGCTAGACTCTGTAAATCTTTCAATATCAATGGCTTGTCCTTACCTTTCTTGATTTGACTGCTGTGGTGCTTTTTGTTAAGGGTCTAGAGCGCCTTCCATTCTTAGGCACAGGGCCTCTTCTCTTGCTGGGAGACCTATGTGAGAGACAGGAAAATACAGTTAAGAGTTGTGTATCATAACATAGGACAGTGTAATTCTGCGATGCTGAGGGGTTCCCACAGTGCAACGCCTGTTTAGACCATCTAATGATCAGTTCTGCAGACAAGTCTTCAGATCTTTCAGCAGCATTTCAGAATTGGTTAGGGACAGAGTCATAGAGCAGTCATGTTCAACCTAGAGTCTATCACTGCATGGGTAAGTGATGGCTTACCCTTACTGCATGGGTAAGGCTAGAAGCTTTTGTGTCCCCCCTGCCGTGCATCACGTCATTTGTGTTCATGATCAATTTTATCTGCTCTTTTTGTYACTTAGTCACACACACAGCTCTTTCCAGAAGGCCTTGTGCCCACTGCTCTGAATAATTCAGTATTGGTAGCGAACACTGTCACCTCGCTAGCCTGTTCCCTCCATCAGTCGTGGGTCCCAGTGTGGATCTTGTAGGAGTTGTGGCAATGTGGTACCATGAAGTCTAACTCCTGTGCTCTGGTAAAGAATCAGTCTAGCAGAGTGGACTTCATGCAGCTGCTTGGTGCTTCTGGATCCTCATAACCACAGCCACTGTGACGGCTGCACTCCTCTGCTGATTCGTGGATTGCAGAGATGGGTTGCATGTAGTTGGCAGAAGGCATGCTTCCACTTTATAGAGGAGCTGCCCTTTCATGCTTGTTCTGGTTGCATTCTTGTTCAAGTTGCCYTTAAACCTTCATAATGAGAACATCCTCTTCTCTCGTGAGAACATGAGAACTTGCAGTGCCTCCACCAAGTGATACGCAGCTTGAAATGAGCATAGATATTCACCCCTCATTCCATGCTGGGGTTCATCTGGAAACTGTGAATACTCCTCATTTGATGTTAACTGGTGGGTCAATTTAGGACCTTTTTGTCCAAATGCTACTTGAGGTGATGACTAAGCTTCAGGATTCTTTCCCCCCGCACCCCCCCCCAATTCTTAAAACATTGCTGTATTTTTTTTGCTGYTGCGTAACTGCTGCTATTTGCTGGCGTGTGTTGGAGTGTTTGTATTAGCACCCGGCAATTTGTGATTTGTATGTGAGAATAGCCTTTCATACTTGAGCAGCATTTCGTGTTCAAATGCTTGGTCCAGCATAAAGTATATTTATCCTGTGTAAATAATGTCAACTAGTTGTGCAAAACCAGCAAACTTGATTCACCAAATTAACAAGATTGATTTGATAAAATATATGAAAGTTTTGAACTTTCTCAGTTTGCAAATCATGTTGTCTTGGCAAAATACACAAAAGGAAAGTTGCATAAACCATTAAAAATGCTTAGTTCCTTCTGTATTCAAACTCTTACGCTATCATTTGTAACCCTTCCAATATCATTAAGGCACTTTTTTTTGACTTCTGTAACTTGGCTGTCAAATTTCAAAGTTCGTGGCTGCTTTACTGAACATAAGAATAATATTTACAAGTTGGGTTGCTTTTTTTTTTTTTTTACCCTGAATATAATGAAGGCTCTGTAGTACTGAGTGCACATTTTAGCTATTTATGGAAATTAATGCAGCTGCTTGATAAATATGCAATGTAATTACTGGGTAAGGAATTGTTGACAGCGGTCACTGTCTCCGGAAGTATTTTTTGAACTGCAAAATTGAGTTTATCAGGGAAGAAGATCACGCCTAATGTTACCTCTGATGTTATGAGAAATCTAGAGAAAGAGGAAGCGCAATACACAAAACGCAATTGCAAATTGTGCTGAGTTGTGCTAAAAGAAGAATCTTTTTTTAAAGATTTTCTTTCTGATGTGGTAGGAATATCGATAGTGGTCTGAACTTGCAGTCCCAGCCACGCTGGTGTAATCCGGTCGGAAAGCAGCCCCAGTTTGGACGTGTGTCCCTGGCCACTGCGGTGCGAGCTGCCTGCCCCGCTCTCCAGAGCTCCTGCTCTGAGCAAAGCACGCAGGTGGCCGCTGGCTGGAAACCATCAGGGCAGGCTGCTGTGGGTCTCCTTGGGGGGCATAAAAGGGTGGACATGCTCACTTGTTTGTTAGGAGCCGGACCAGCGGAGGGAAGTAAAAGCAGGGCCTGCTAGCTGTGATTTGCAGGCGGTGGGATCCTGTCTCTCCGTTCTCCGGGTTGCTCTCTGAAGGCGCTCAGCTGGGCGTTCTGGGGGGTCAGAGCTGGCAGGGACAAGCAGGGGCTGTCCAAGGGAAAGCCGTCTCCTCCGGTCGCCTSGGCATTTCTCAGCTGGTGCGTGCTCAGGGCTGGTCTGCTCCCTTTCTGCATCTCTGCAAAGGTGCCCGACCTGGCAGCCGGTGGGGTAGGTGCCAGGGTGGAGATGTTCAGGGTCCGTGGTTGTAATTGCTGGTCTCCTTTGGAAGGCATTTTTTGCAGTGACAGTGGAGATATGTTGGTACGTTTGACTTCTTGCAAGTTTGCCAAGAGACTAAGATTTCGTTATTTTTCTGTTCTTATTATAACATTTGTCATAAGGCAATGTCTGGATTTTAATACTTCAGAGAATAAAAGTATGCAAAATACACTACGTACTATTTCAGCCCTTTAAAATGGCGTGTTGGGTGGTAGTTGTTCTTGTTTGTCATAGATGCATAGAATGTAGTGGAGGAAAGTGGGATGAATAGTCAAATTAGGATGACAGAAAAAAATAAAATAGCATTCCTGTCGCAGGAAGTAGTAAGCGAGTAACTGTGAGATAGCATCGTACGTGGTAGTGCTCAGTGCACGCTTCCTCTGGCGTGGCTCAGAGACAAGGGGGATCGATAAGTGTGGCAGTAACTTCTAGCGGGTGTCAGTTCCTTGCTGCTGTGCCTTCCAGCTCTTGCTTTCAAGACCACTCACGTCTGGTGTGAGAAGACAGAGGACTGTATAAGCCATGTTTCTACTCGGGCTGCTCATCGGGGTGCTGGTGAGAGTAGCGTCCCCTGTGAAAGTGGCTGAGAAAGGCTGTGTGTCCCATGAAGGTCGCTGCTGCTGCCTCCCCAGGAGTAGCAGGGGTTTCCGCTGATCCAAGCGAGCCTGGGTGATGCTGCAGGTATGTCCTGTCTGCAGCTACGGTTAGTAAGGAGAGGAACAGAAGTGTAAACAACTCTTTACATCTTAACAGTACTTCTCACTTTTGATCCAAAAAGGCAAAATTCAGGATATTCAAGTGAGGAGGTAGCAATTGGTGATGGCGGGAGGTATTTTTGCACACGATGATATTTTATTTACAAACTCCTGACTTCCTGAATGTGGGATGAATCAAACAAAAAGCTGGACTCGGACCTCTTCCAACTCAGAATGCTGTCCTTCAGGGCTTTCTTAAGATTGCGTACCAGTCCTGATGGTGCTGTCGGGCCTTGTGAACTGTCTGCCTTGTGTATCGTCTTCTTCCTCCTGTGTGCATCTCATCCCCAAGCCCTACACAGTTGCCCCTTCTGCCAGTGTCCCCAGTTAGCATCACTAATGCCTGTGCAGGGACTGCAGCCCTTTGAATGACCTGGTAGGCAGGGACCCCATGTCACCAAGTGGCGTAGCAGCACCCTGACCACCATTGCATCTGTCTGCAGCCCTTTGCTTTGCACTGGGCAGCAGCGGGTCCTAGCCTGGATTGTCTTTTCTTCCTTGTCTCTTAACTGAAGGGAGCAGTTGACTTGCTCAATTTGGAAGAAATTGGCTATATCATCTAACCTTTAAAATGTTATTTTAACAAAAAACATGGAATAAAGCTGTGACATCTTTTGTGACATCGCTTTGTTGGGACTATGTTTGCCCCTGGCTGCCTGTATTCTTTAGGTTGGTTGTATAATTCTTGGGGGGGTGTGTGTATGTGAAGATTGGAACTTCTTTGTATAACACAGCCAATATTCATAAATCCTTATGAATTAATGGTTGTATCTGTGTTTCTCATTCCTTATATTTGCAAAAACAATTCCCAAGCTTGTAAATTCAGTGCATTACAAACATTTCCTGCCAGTGACTGGGCTGAGAGGAGTCCCATTAACACCTTTCAGAAGTATGCAGTATTGCAGTAGAATGTCTTGACTTTTTTGCGATTGTGAATGAATTCTCATTTCCAGTTGGATACAAAACATCTGTTTCTAAAACTGATGCAGATCTGAGTACTGTGCTTTTTGTTCTGCTTGCTCCCCTCCTTCCTTCCTCTCCTCCCCATCTGCTCACCCTTTAAAAAAAGAAAGAAATGTTGCAAGCTGACATTTTCAGGTAATCCAGTGATGAGGAAAATAAACGTTTTTATCCCCATGTTAGATCAAAGCAACGTAGTGTACTGCACTGCCCTGGCAGGAGGCAGGGGTGCCGGTGAACTAGGTGAGTAAGGGGGTGTGGGGAGCGCAGAGCCCCGTCAGCCCCAYGCCTTCCAGCTGGACTCGCCTCTGCTCGGCCACAGGGTGGTCCGGCTGCACCAACAGCCACGCTGTTGTAGTTTAACCCAGCAGGCAGCCAAACACCACACAGCTGCTCGCTCGCTTGCTCGCTCACTCCCCCCCCGCCCAGTGGGATGGGGGAGAGAACTGAAAAAAAAAAAAAAGNCTTTCCAAGAGATGCTTTATTCTTCCCAGGAAGAATGTAAAACAAACACACAAAACCCCCACGCTTTAATTGATCACCTCTTGAAAGGTATAGCATCTGGCATTCAGGGTTTGATGTTGTAAATCATACAATCTGACCCTGCTTGTTTTGCTGTTTGTAATTTTTTTTTTCTTTAAATTATATTTAAATCAACAATTTCATCATCTTCTACATATAACCTACTTTTTCAGAAGTTAGAAAAAAAGAGAATACAGCTAAGACCTTACTGACAATACCCAATAGTGATTGCCACCGTATTTAAGAGTCACCTCTCTGAAGGCTTGGACCAAGTGATGCTGGGAGCTCTGCCAAACTCTGTGGTTTGGAATCGAGATGAAGACAAACGGGCAGTAACTGCACAGAAGGAAAACTCAGGTCCTTGTCATAAGCTCAATAAAGACAAATATGTATGCATGCCTGTTGTAGTTTAACCCAGCAGGCAGCCAAACACCACACAGCCACTTGCTCACTCCCCCCCACCCCGCAGTAGGATGGGGGAGAGAATAAAAAAAAAGTAAAATTCATGGATTGAGATAATGACAATTTAATAGAACAGAAAAGGAAGGGAAAATAATAATAACGATGATAGAATATACAAAATGAGTGATGCACAATGCAATTGCTCACCACCTGCCAACTGATGCCCAGCCAGTCCCTGAGCAGCAATCACTCCTCCCCAGCCAACCCCCCAGCTTATATACTGAGCATGACATCATGTGGTATAGAATGGAATACTCCGCTGGCCAGTTGGGTCAGCTGTCCTGGCCGTGCCCCCTCCCAGCTTCTTGTGCACCTGGCAGAGCATGGAAAGCTGAAAAGTCCTTGACTAGTGTAAACACTACTTAGCAACAACTAAAACATCAGCGTGTTATCAACATCCTTCTTGTACTAAATCCAAAACACAGCACTACACCAGCTACTAGGAAGAAAATTAACTCTATGCCAGCGAAACCAGGACACACGCGCTTAGCGTGTCGCCCTCCCGTGCGTCACTTCTGCCGAGTTCACAAACAAAGCTTAAGTAAAAGACTTGCTGCTGTTAACTTGGCAGGAGAAAGTGTGCCACGTAAAATGGCACCGGTTAGTGCAGATGGCGTTTAGCATTGACAGCATTTTGTAACAGATTTTCCTGACCAAAGTTATTACAGGCAGTTAGATCATGTGTGATGTTTTCTTGGCGTGTATGATTAATTTCTGGTGTTCTGAAGGAAAAAGTGAGTGAGGAGAGCAACAGGTACAAAGAGCAGCTGTAGATAAGATTGTTTATTTCTTGTTAAAATAGCAGGCTCTTTGAAGGGCAGGGTAAGCTCGTCTGGTTGCAGTGTGAGGACACCTCAAGGGTAGAATTTTATTTCTGTCTTGCAAAACTCACCAGTAATTGTTTGATTTCTTCTTATTGTCCAGGAGTCCCTATGCTACTTTTGAAGTCTGAAATTTAACAGCCTAATTTTCCTGATAAGTTAAATTTTTTATTCTGTTTTTATTTCTGATTTATAGACAAGGGTCTAAATTATTCTAAAACCACAACCTTTTAGCATTAAAAGATTAGAGCCTATGAAGTATCTGTGTAAACCCGGATATTCACTGGGCAATGCTTTGAGCTGTTTGCATGTAGGATCATTTTCAGATCTAACCCAAATATTCCGGTTTTTAGTGAAGCCTCAAAGAACCCCCACTGAGATCCTTCCTATCTCCCATCAGTTATAGTATCTGAATTAGGGAGTAGTGGATGTAAGAGGAAAAGTTAGGACCAGGGTATTAGGAATGGTCAGTTTATGATTTGATATTAGAGGATTAAACAGACCAGCTTTTAGAAGCAACTGTCCTATCAAATTTGGAATTATTCTAGTATGAATATGTCAATAAAACATTTTAATGATTAGTGGTTTTATTGTCCTAAAACTGGGTATTTAAAGGAAGTAAAATGTGGCTCAAATAAAGAAATTGTTCCCTTTAATATTCTATTTTAATAGTAACATTTGTCATTTAAATACTTGATTTTTAATTCTATTTTCTGATGGTTTAAAGTATGAGTTTTATATAGTTATGTTTCCTCAGCCATAAATTAAAACAAAAGTAGTTGCTTAAGAAAAACATCTTTTGCTAAGATACACAATACAGAGCAATCCTTACCTGTAGATCAGCAGTCTTTGGTGTCATAGTTTGAGGCTGTTCCATGTCTCAGACTAATAGGTGAGGGAGTTTGTCTGCCTTGGTTTTCTGYATTTATTTACAGTTATGACTGCTCATTTGAGTTCTAATTAATTTGTTTGTAGTTTGCGTAACGCGTGGGTGATATGATTTCCTGTTCACCTTATTTGTCAATTTAAAAAAACCCAAACTATAGTGGTAGTTATTTAAAAATTAAAAGAGAATGTTTGAGAGCATTGGTAATGTACAGAAATATGTAGTGAAAAGGCAGAGTCTTTCACTTGGAAAGAAGTATAAAATTGCACGTGTGGTCCCTCTTCAGCTATRAAACAGATTTACAGAATAAGCCCTTTACAACTGCCTTATAAAACAGCATAAAAACTGTGTAAGCTGCAGCAGATTCTGTTACTTACTGGCTGGAGTGCAGTCTTCTGTCTGCTCTGCTTTGCCCGTTGGCAGCTGGATAGGCTTTAGTTCTTTAAGCAAATGCTTTGCAGTATTATCTTCGTTATCTGCTTTGGTAGTGGTAGTTGTTCAGAGTGTGCTGTATCTCCGCCTGCAGAAAGTTGAAGAGCTGGTGAGTCGTGCCTTGCCGCTTGGCCAAATGTGGTCGAGATCTCAAGTGCTGCAGATGGTCAGTGCTATTTTCGTGTGCTTACACGTACTTCCATGAAGATCAGCGTTGAACTGGTTTCAAGAAAGACACGTTTGTGCAGTTGGCAAAGCAGTAAGCGATCTTAAGTTAAGGGCTGGTGTTTTCTTTTCTTAAACTGTTCCCAGGCCTAGCTGCGACCTTTTCTGTAAAGCTTACTACTCTGATAGCTTCTGCTTTTGTTAATGGGAGTGTTCTGAACCGGGGCACACAGGGTTATGTTGTGGTTGCTCAGGGCACGCTCAAAGGGTGACAGATGTATTCTTGGGATAAGTGGTGAGTCTTTAGTGTATGGCTTCTTTCTTCTTCTTTCTTTTCTTTTAACCTTAATCACCTGTCTGTCTTCCTCCCTTCCTGTTCTTCCCCTACGTTTACTGGGAGGCTTTGAAATCAAGCACAGAATTAGTGGAAATGTATGGTAGTGGAAAAGCTAGTATCTTTTATATGAATCTGGGAAAGTAGTATATTCTGAGAGAGATCTGATGTTTGGGGAGAGAAATTGAGGTTTATATGTTTATTTTAAAATAAGTGAAATATGTAAGTTGCGTACATTAGTGTTAATAAACATTTAGAACGTGACTTGAGCTCCGCTTTACAGTGCGTAACCCAAACCCTCCATTAAATACACAGTTTCCTCACGGACTTTTCTTCTATGAGTGTTTATCACCTTACAAGAAGGGGCCCAAAGGCATGGACAAATGAATGTACCTTCTGCTAATGCATTGCTGCCGTGTACGCATCCTTTGCTCAGAGCCAGTGCATGTTAACCTGAACCTGTAGTCCCTTCCTTCCCCCAAATTTCACTGAATCTTTCTCAGTGAAATAAGGGGGTATCTTCAGAGACAGAACTGTCTTTACATTATTGTGAGTACTCTTGCCCCTCTCTTATTTCTGAGACTCCCAGACCAAAGCCATAATGGTCAATTATTCATTGCTTTTGGGTGATGAGTTTGGATGTTCGTTTCGTTGACAGTTTTTTAACCTGCCTTATATTCCGTTTCTGCGGCAGTGTGAGCATAAAGCCTTTCTGAGAATCTGAGTCCGAGCTCTTTGGGTCTGGTAGGCAGGTGCTGTGATGTCAAAGTTTGGTTTCAGTTACTTTCTTGGGTGTCAGAGGCAGGGGCACGCTCTGGTCCCCTCTCAGCTGCCTGGCACCGGGCTCCTTCCTCTCCGGGCTCCTTCCTCTCCGGGCAGTCTTCTCGAGCTGCGGCAGCTCCTGTGGGGATCCTGCCAATAACAGCCTGCTTCGCTGGCACCACTTCTGTGGGTCCCGTTGCACTACGTCTGCCCTGTGGGCTGGTAGGCTGTAGCTTTAGGATTCACGTGGACTTTGTGTGTCACACCTCATGCCGTCAGGCTTCAGTTTCAAGCAAATTGAAGGAAATCTGTCAGCGCTAGAGAGTCATAGCTCTTCACATGCCTTGGGAGGAGAGAGGGTTAAACTTGTAGCTTAGGAAGATGTGGTGAGTGCCAGAGATTGCAAGTTTTAACCCTCCTCGTGAGGGATGATCACCCAGTGTCCTGGGGAGGCTTAGAGGAGCACTTGCATGTCCCTTTACTCTTTTGCCCCTGCCCTGCACCCATCTTATGAGCGTAACCCTTCCAGCACACCTGCCCGGTGTGACCTGCCCCGCTTYGTTCCCAGTGCCAGCTGCTCCCCTGTGTGTGTGTGCACACGCGTGTGCATGTCCAGCGTCCTYGTGTGCCTGCAACCCACTCGGGCCCTTTCCTCTCTCTCCTGGGGGAGGCTCGATGGAGACCATCCTCCTGCTCTGCTCCGGTGCCCGGCACCGCAGGCATGGGCTGGGAGCAGCCGGGAGGAGCCGTGTTGCTTTGAGCACTTTGCCAGACTGGGGGRTTTTGCTGGGGATGGCGGGGGGCCGTCGAACTGCAGTTGCTGGGATGTGTTCCCTTACCGAGGCTCAATGTGTTGGTGAGGGTTTCAGGCAGGGCAGGGGGCCCCGGAGAAGCCTGTTCCTTCTCCTGTTCGTCATGGGGTATTATTTTAACTGAAGCATGTTTTGGAGAAATACGGATTCTGTTTCCGTTCTCATTCTCATTCCGAATGTGGAAATCAGCTAGAGAGGAATGACGCCTGTGAGCTGGGAGCCCAGCTTCACATGGTGAGACACAACTTGGTGGCAGCACAAGCTATTTCTTCTTTACAGCTGGCCTGCGGTCCCGTGGCGGTGGACCTGGGCTTTGTGTGGGCTTGGAGGTATCCCTGGCTGTCGGCTGTGCGATGGGAACGCGGCTCCGCGGGGGGAAGCGTTGCTGTTCCCAGCCCGCGCTCAGGCGGGCGTCCCGCTCCGCTCCCGTGCGGGTGCCACCGTCTCCTCGAGAGACTGCGCTGCCAGAAGCCGGTGTTGAGGGCTGCCCGTGTCGGCGCGTCTCCCGGCTGCTCCGAGCCACGAGGCCTGTTGCCTGGGAAGCCCTGCTGAAGCCGGCTGCTCTGGGCTGGGCTGCGGAGTGAGGAGGCTTGTCCAAGGGCAAGCCTGCGCCGTTTGCCTCTCCTCTGGCTGACCTTCTGCAGCCAGGGAAGGATCAGGCAGGACGATGCACAAGGCTTTTCGGGTGCTCCCCAGAAGGCACACAGTCAGCCAAACTTTTAATCCCTTTCCATTCACCCTGTTGTCATTTTCTGAAGCAAGGACGAGAGGAAAGGGTCAGATAAGGCTTTGGCTGATCACAAGTGCTTTAAAAGCCTCTGGCCTTCTGAGACAGAGTTCGTAATTCATTCTAAAAAAACCCTTTCTTTGGTGTGTTTTTTTTCTTGTTTTTCCTCTCCCCAGAAACAGCAGCAGAAGCCTCAATATCCCTTGTGGGACCAAGGTCAGCTTTCAGAGTGCACAACAAACTTTTTCCAATAGCTTCCTCATCTAAGCCTAAAATTAAAATAAGCAATGTTCCATTTGTGTCCAGATGAAATCCTTGCAGAAGAGGAAGAAAAGTGCAGTCTGCCAAGACAAGTGAGTTTGAAAGAGAAACATAAAGGATAAGAGAAACTTCTTGGCCAAGCAAAATTGTCCACCAACCTCAATTAAATCTCTCCCTCCCAAAGGCAGTTCTCACTTTATGTGCAGCACCCCAAACTTTCTGTTGAAGGCGACCATCGTTCAAAGGCATAGCAAAAGGCAAAATTTGAGCAGTGAGAAAATAGCTTAAACATTCAAAAGTTATTCCCATTGTTTCAAGCGATTGAGTATTTAGCAAAGACCTGAATAACCTTTTTTGCTGATTCATCAGAAAATCAGGACTTGAGCCTGCAGCCAACAATTTGGATTGGACTACCAACCTTTGTGCGACAGAAGTAGTCCTTCCTACGGGCTAATACGGCAAACTTGTCCCTGAAGGACTGGGCTCCGGTAGAGTAAAATGCCACGCCACAAAACTAAGATTCTTGTTTGAAGACTGAGTGCCTCAAAGCAAACTGGCAGTGAAGTCCAGAGCACAGCCCAGGCTGGTAGCCAGCTTCTCCAGGTTTCTTTCAGCTTCAATTACCAGTGCAGAACGGGTAGCTTTTTTCTACTTTCTTCTCCACACCCTCCTGTCTGGCTGTTTTCCAAAGGCACCAGCACACAGACTGCTTTCCCCAGTCTCCTGTGAACTGCAGTAACAGAAGCAGGGCTTTTACCATTTGTTTCTGCTTGAGAAGAAGCTGAGGAGGTGGTTACAAAGCAGATCTAAGCAGACATTAGGATTTCCAAGGGAGACTGTGAGTCTTTTATCGCAACAGACTTGTTGCAAAGGGGTCAAAGGTGTTACGCTGCAGCAGTCCCTGCTGCTGCAGTTATGCGTGCTGCAGGGGCCTTTTGTTTCGTAGGCAAAGCGGGGAGGAAGCACTGTTGTTTAGTATGTTATTTCTACTCCCAAATTTTTTATTTTCCAGTTTCCTCAAAGTGGCCCAAAACCATCTATGTGCTTTCCATCGGCAGCAGAGGTAACCACACACTGTGTTGGCCCTGAAGGTAGTGATGTGGTGTGGAAGTGGGACTCCTGCCAGAAGAATTGCTTGGTTTTCTGGAGATGGCTCTTACACTTCAGTGTGTCCAGGGCTCATTAATGTTACTTGTATATGTGTGAGAACAGAAGTCTCTTCTGCCACATCTGCATTACCAGTGTTAAGAGTGTCTCAGGCTTACTGCAGGTGTGCTCCGTTCATGCCAGGAGGTGTAGGTACGCAGAGCTGTGCCCTGCTCCTGGGTACAGAAAGCTTGAGCTAGATCTAGCTCTTCTCTACAGTGCACAGCAATTTCTCTTTTATGTTTTTCTGAAGCATAATGTTCCTTCTTGGGCTGGTTAGCTGATTTACAGTCCAACATAGGCCTCCATCCCTGAATGACTCAGTAATTTGTTATTTTTAGATCTATAAAGTAGACCTCTCCTAGCTAACTAAGGTGGATGTGAGCACAGGCAAATGACCTGGAGTGCTTACGCTGACCTTGCAGTACTCGTGCCTTGGGGAAGGCAGGGCTCAGACCCGACGAACTGTCCCGCCGCAGGGGAACTCCCTGGTTCTGCATGGTCCCGTCCCGGGACTGGTTTTCTGCGCAGTCTCACTGCTCTGGTTAGAGGGAGAAATGCATCATGCTTACATCTTCATCTGAGTATGAAAGAGAGAAGATCTCAATTTTCTCTGGGATGTCAGTGGTGAATAAGCACTCCTCAAGGTAATAACCAAGTGACCATTAGGAAACGGACACATTTGAGCTCTGTACATAGTTGTGTATTGTCTTTCCTTTTTGATGGAAACAACTATGGAAACTTTCAGTCATGGGATTCTGTTGTCCTTTTATTATAAATAAGAATAGTAAACTTCCTCCATGCTTTGCCTGCAAATTTCCTTTTTTAGAGTCATAAAATCCACAGACCCAGACTCTGTGCTCTGCAGCATCTTAATTGGAAAGTCCATGAAATTATCTCTTGGCACTCAGAGTTGTTGCGCATTAAACATCTTGCGCCATCAGGGGATTTGCCTGTTAGGTTTACACTTTAATTTTCTTTACTAACCAGAGGTTTCCTGGAAATGTCACATCTGGCAATCATCTCAGCAGTGCAGTGTCATCTTCCCCACCATCTGCCCTAACACGCTGATTAACTGATCCTGTAAGCCTCTGCGTCTGCACAGAATTGAAATGACCAGTGCTGGGGGGGTGTGTGTCTTACTCTTCCGAGAAGGGTGTTTCTTCATGGAGAAACCTCCTGATTTTTATGCGTGGTAGACTGTTAGTCTCTGGCTTTGCGGCAGGTGGGAGTGCACGTGAAGTCCCTGCAGTCGTATCAAGACCAGGCTCTGGGACTGCAAGGCTGTAAATGGGAACTGCTTAAAAGATTTGCCAATTCTGCGTGTACTAACGCAGTAAGTCTTATGCAGCTGTCATCTCCAGTTATGAATGTTGTCATCAATCACGAGGTGTTCATTTGTCAGTGGGACAGAACTTGTGTTTTAGATACTTTTGGCTCATAATGAAAGCACGTGGACAGAGTGTGACCATAGTACACACCGAAGCCAGGGCAGGCAGAGCTGAAGCAGAGAGCTGGAGTTGATCTCCAGTATGAGGCAAATTGTAGGACAGTTTTGATTGCATGCTTGTTGCATGTTTGGGTTTTGATTGCATGTTTATTATTCCCTATTTGAAAGGCTCGATTTGAATTGAGAGTCTGACTTGAAAAATTCCAGCTTGCGTTTAAAAGGGGTTCTCAGTGCTTTCTAACACTCAGTTCCTTTCCTGGGGTCTCATATCAGATCATGAGTTGCTCTTGTGCAGCCTAGAAATGGGGCTTTGATGTTGTGAAGTAGATATATTACTTAGTTTGGATCATAGTTGTGTGGTATCCTTTTCCATCCCTCCCCCTGCTGCTGCGTCCCCCCCACCCCCCCGCCAAGAAAAACCAGAGAATGCTTTGAAACAGAAAGTGAAGCGTCTTGTTCTTGTCAACCCTGATAACATTAAAAGAAAACTGTCTTGTGTAATGTGCATATGGCAGGGCTGGCTGTTACTTTTCAGCTGAGTGTAAAGATAGATCGAACAACATGTGCATTGCAAATTACTACTGCCTGTCCTTATTTTTTCAACTTTGCGTAATGGAGTTCTGGAAGTAAGCACTTCTGGGTTTGATGTTGGGTGAGTGTTGAACAAACTGTAGTTTTGTACTGACTTTGTTTCTCTGAAGAAAACAATACTAGCATCATATTTATGACTACTGTAGAATATTATGTAAATAATTTTTACTGAGTAATTCATAATAACAATGTAAGCAGGTGGATGCTGCAGTTGATTTCCACCGGTTGCATTAATGGGGGTCCAGGTTTGCTTTAGGAAGGCTGATTGGCTTTTTAGTGACATAGTGAAGACCGGAGCCTGATACTCCAAGGAACATCGCACGCCTGTTCTCTGCACGGGCAGGCTTCATGTTAATCCCAAGTCGCTGTTCCTAGTCCCATGACTTTTCAGAGCAATACCCACTGAAACTTCATGAGATGTTTTTAGAACAATTTTTGTTTGGCTCTACTTATGTAATGTAATTGCATCCCCAGAATGAGAGTATGGAAAAGTTGTTAAATGCAGCCTGCCTTTAAACGGAATCTTAAATTCATTCTTTCTAGAGGGGAAGTTTCTTTAGGTTGAAGTCAAAAGTTGCCATTTAATTCTTGCAAAGTCAAGGGTTGTTTTCTGTGCTAGGCAAAATATTTCTGGGGAGTTGAAACCAAAGTATTTTAAAACAAATTGAGTGGGATCTTTGGGTGGGCAGTGTGACCCTGCTGCTCAGGCTTGCAGTTTAATGCTGTAACTCACTAACTTTATTGCCCAGAAGGAAATAAAGATAACCGTGTTTGCCTTTAATAGTGAGTGAAGAACACAATTTTGTATGCGTGTTTCATGTATTGAGGTAAAGGAGGAAAAGCTTAAAAACAACCCTCAAAATGCACCTTTTCATGTTAAATGTTCAAAGTTGTTCCAGTGGCTTTAAATAGCCATCCTGTGTTCAKTCTGGTTAGTGACATCACCTTTCTCCCTCTCCCTTCACTTTTATCTGTTGTATTATTTTTCCATTTTATTAATTGTTTGGGGCTTCTGATGACTATTTTGGTACTGGAGACACAATACAAACTAAACAAAACACTTCACATATTACCAGGTTTGTTACTTAATTTGAACGGAGTGTTTCCACTGTATAGTTCTAGCAGGCTATTGGCAGTGGAGTTTATCAAAAAGCTATGTGTGTTAGCAGTTTTATATAGATGTAGTGGTAAAACAGACATATAGTTTTAATATGTTCACACGCTCTTTTTGTCCAAAATCTAGTCTCTTGATTATTTAAAACTTGATCATATTCTGATAGAAACATGAAATTGCTGAACTAACCCAAACCAATATACTAATTAACTCGGATATTGGTTTTCATGGTTGTCAGGAGTCATTGCTTAGGAAGAAAATAATAAAAAGGAAGACAGATTGTCGCAGATGGAGTGAGAGGGGGAGAGATGCACTTCACTCGTAAGAGAGAAGCAGCAATATGTTTATTGATGAAAGACAGGGAGTTGACAAAGTTCAATGGTGAATGTGACAGTGGTTCAACAAGATTCGATGGCAAGGTACACTTGATTATTTACTGCATGGAGGACAGAGTCAGACAAAACTGTCAGGGAGACCCTCCCGTTGAGTCATGAGGTTCAGAAAGGACCCCCTGGCTTTCTGAACTCCTTCTCAGAGAGGAGTCTGGGTGCGGCTGGATCCAATCCTAGTCCCAGACTTGGTCAACGGTTTATGTCTAAAGGATTATATATGCACAATCAATCCTTTGTATCACTTAGCTAAGATTTCCAAGTTTAGCATGCTTTTAGTCACTTACCGAATTCCGGCAAGGAATCTCTCAACCTGGARGAGTAACCCTGAGAGGCGTCCCTACTCAAGGGGAGATMCTGGTGTGTAGCCTGCTGCCGTGCAGGAGAGCTCAAAGGGCTCTTGGGCTGCCCACTATTTATGGGGGTAAGATGATTGACTCATAGTCACATTACATACCGACTGCAGTTAGTTTCTTCCAAATTTGGCTGGAGTCACGCACTGATCAGCACTGTGGTTAGGTGAATGYATTGCCTATTGTGKTGTTGTCTGCATCCATCAGATGCATTCATCACGGTCACYGCAGGCGATTAGTGCTTGAGCGGGGTTAGGGAGAAAGTCAGGTCRGGGGCAGGGGGAGCACACCGTCATACAGATAGAGCGGTGCCCACTCTGGTGGTGCTCTCACTGTAAAGCACTCACTGGTTTATAGACATCCAGAGCTCCGGGCTGTGCATGGAACCGGGATGTTTTATTGCCCTGATATATCCAGGATCTTGTTTACATATATATTTTTTGCAAAGCTTGTTACCTTCTTCAACAGGAAAGGGGAAGACACAAAATGAAACATGTAGGCCCCTGTGAACAAGCCAGTACTAATATGTATACCTTAAAAATGGCTTATAATGGAAATAGTTACCAAGACTTCAGTTGGGGGTAGGATTTCAATTTAAAGCAATACACAATGCAGTTATAAGCCCAAGTTAAGAGAATGCTCTTTCCCATTTAGCTCAGCCGAGGGAAGGATGTACCTGGTGTGTTCGGAGCAGCTGCTTTTCTCCCGCGGATCAGGCTGGAGGGCTGTGCCCGCAGTGGGCCTCGGTGCTGCTCCCATGCAGAGAAGCCGCAGTGAGCTCTGGCCGCCACAGAGTTTTTGAGCAATAGAAGCAGAACACCACTTGCCGGGGGACCAGAAGCGTTTCTCTCTGAAGATCACGAGTAGCCGGTGTATATTGGAAAAGGAGGTCAATTCTAAGCAGGCAAAGTCATCTCGAACACCAGCTGAAGTGCTAAAATGTGTGGATGCTATGTGGTTTCTCTCTGAAAAGTGGTGCGGGTCTCATGAGGCAGCAGACAGTTCAAGCTTCTTAGCCATTGGTATGAAATTGTTTTAAAAATGGTAATATGCTGAAAGGTAACAGGATCCAAGGGTGAGCAACTTCGGGAATGACTTTCATACTTTATATTTTGAAATTATGTCATTGTAGGATTGCCTAATGGTATGGCTGTACTTCTTGGTTTGAGATGTCATTCTTGGTTAAAACTTGTTAGAATTGTTAAACTAGAACGAAGTATGTCAGTCACAATGCTGCCTCCAGTAAAAGATTGAAGTGTGCAGCTCTCCATGAGTATGTGAAGTCCCAAAAGAAGGAGAAATGCARTGTTTTCAAGTGTAAGCTGCCGTTCTGTGATGGATTAAACATTGCAGCACAGATAATTTTTTGCGTGCTTCGCAGAGAAGTAAGCAGTTGTCCGGGGCAGAGGATTAAGAGCTTAGAGGGCGGGTAGGACGTCTCAGCTCTGTGTACAGTTTCACCCTGTTGGAATGACTCTAGACAGCAGGGCAAACTGAAGGGTCACTTTGTTATGCAAACATGGATATTTTTCCAAAATGCCAGCCAAATTTAATATTTAAGGATCTAAAGATACAGCTGCTATTTCCAAAGGGTTAGAAAGCAAGCAGTGAGCATGATTGCCAGAAGACCCCCGCTGTATATCATATACTTTTGGTGGCTTAAGAACAAACTGAGAATGTGTTTTACCTTTAGCCATACAACTCTCTTTCTTACCCCAGAATCCAAAATTCACTTTTGCTGGTCTAGCCATCGTTTTATTAAGAAAATCATTTGAACTTTTTGTCTGAGCTCAGTGCCTATGAAAGGAAACCTTTTTTATGGTCCTGCTGATGGACTTCTGTATCGGAACCAGAGAATACAGATTCATAGACAGAGATGGGAGAAAATTGACAGCGTATCAGAGCGTATCTGGTGACTGAAAGGGCTGGTGGTGGTGGTGATTTGCTTCTTCATGTGTCTGATGACAAAAGTGCAAGTTGGGGTGGCAGCTCTGAAGCCTTTGATAATAGGAATGTGGCTGACAAGTTCAGACTTGTTTTTTTCTAAATGAAGGATCTTACGCCACCAAACCATTGCCATATATAAGCAATACCTCTGACTACTAACCTTCTTATAGGTCTGTGTCCCATTATCAAAACCTTCTAATGGAGTAGTCAGTGCTTCCAACCCTACTAAATGTGAAAGCTCATAGATTGTATTATATCTGTGGGCAAGCTCTGTGAATTGATAAAAGCTGGATGAACAAGATAAATATTTTTGTAGAATAATCCCACTAGAAGGCATGCTAATTACAAAAGTATTGCAGGACTTCTGGATTTTGCTTTTTACCCTATCAAAGCTGCCAGCAAAAACTTTCTGCCTAGTTTTGTTTTGCTGACGGGTAGATGTCTAAGCATCGTTGTTGAATAGCCTTCAGAGGCCTTACAAAGATCTGTCTGAAACTTAGTCATCAGGTCTTTGGCCGTATTCAGATGGCACTACTGTTGCTCACAATGCAAATGTTTTGCCTTACAGGGTGGCACAGGGTCCAGTGGGGAGAGCTGAGGAATGGGGCTGGCRTGCATTTGAGTAAGCCCAATCACGGTTGCGCTAGTTATGCAATTATGATTGCTTAATTCATGACATTCTGGTGTGCGTCAATACAAAGATACAGTTTTAGAACTTTTGGGGTTCTAGTTTCCTTTTTTAAGATGCCTGAAGCTGCGCTGGTGGAAAGCCAAAGTAAAAGTTATTGCTAGAGAAACCTCAAACATAAAGGGCATAATATACGTAGTGACAAAAAGCTTGCACAGGTAGCGGTCTGGAGCTGTCTCTAAGTACATGTTCAAACAACATTTCTTCCACAATAACCCCATGGCATGGAGAGTTCTGGCTGGGCTACTCAATTACAATGTAATGCAAAGCTTCCTAAATGAAAAAAATCACAAATGTTCACGAATTGTGTGCTCCTTGCATTCTTGGGTCTGATCTGCTGTCGTGCCTCCACCTGGAAAACCATTTTTTACATATAGCGTCCTATAAAAAATGGGAGTCTCAAACTGCACAACCAAAATGTACCTATGTTTCTATCCTGATCTGGTTCTCTGAAATGGCAGCGATAGATCAGGGCCTGAGACTTTTCCTACGAATTTTCTTGTACCTTTTTCTTTCAAGAAGAACTTTTAAGGACCAAAATTCCATGTCAAATCCAGACAAATTAAATATAGTTATCTGGTATTTGGGGACTAGGATATTGTTTTATAATTCATTTGTAGCCCTGGGAAAATATTTCACAAACAGCGTCTTCAAAGAACTGTTGTGTATGTAAGTGCATGTATAAACCAGCGATAAAGGATTATCACAGATACATCCTGTCAAGATAAAGTAAACTTATTTTGGGGGTGATTTTACAGTGAAGTGTTGTGTGCATCTGAGTCGTCAGGCTTCAGAGCAGAGGCTCGTCCTGGCCGGCCAGTGTGCTGGGGAGCTCACAGCTGCGTCTTCCCTTCCCGGTGCGGGATTTCATATGGGTGCCCCACTGATCCCTTGTGGGACCACACTTTCCAGAAACTACTGGTTGCTTTATCTCTTTGGTCCCCTGGAAAGGGTGTCTTTAGGCCATTCTTTCAAGGGCATCGCCCTGGGTGCAGTTGCTTTGGGTAATAGATTTTTTTGGTATAAAATTCTGACTAGGGAACAGAGTATAGAAATACTCTGCTATACTATGTATTTAAAATATTATCTAGTAGTCAGGATATTTGAATTTAATCTTAGGAGGTGTGTGCTTGTTCTGTGATCTGCTTCTGATAGGAGTTAGCTCAGCGAAGCGTGTGGGACACAGAGTCAGCTGTCAGTTGTTTATGGTAAGGAGGAGCTGGAGCACTGCTGAGAATGGAAGAACCTGGATGAAACCAGGTGTCAGGGAGCCTGGTGGAAACACGTAGCCTGGTTGTGGTTGAGCAGCCTTAAGTCTAGCAGGCTCGTGAGCATCAGTTCCAGTGGTGCAAGTGGTGACGGTTTCTGAGCAGTAGTGGGCAACGAAGATGGGAAGAACCACCTTCCATCTGTAGCACAGTTATTCTGCAAATAGCCTATCCACTAGTAATGGGCTTGACTGTAGTTCCATCTGGTAGGGGATGTAATCGTTCACAGCTTGACTGCAGAGTCTAGCATTGCTCTCCAGGCAGATGTAAAAACTGTTGTAATGGGTCTGCATGCCTTCTTGCAAGACAAAAGATGTTTTTGGGTAAATCAAGATAGGCTTTATAGTACACAGAAAAATTCAGCTCGAAAGATTAATACTGGAGAAGGCTATAAGAAAGTAAAAATATGGTGATACCTACCTATCTTGCATGCTGGGTCCATGGAGCACATCAGGGAATGTGCAGTAGCATGAGCCACCTGCCTTAGCCTTGCGGCGGGGTAATGTGCACATGGAGGGGAGGGCACAAAGTGGGGTGGGAAGAAGTTGCAGCCTCATAAATAAATGATCTTGTTATTGGAAGATTTTGTGTAGCTATCTCCCTTAGTGGAAAAGACAAGCTGTGTGTACCTGCTTGTTTCTGTAGCTGTGTGGGTGTTGCAAAGGTGTTAAAAGGGGAATAGCTGCAAAGCAAGAGACTGGGGTGGTGGTGGTGGTGGTGTGTGTGTGTATGAATTTAACACAGTAATTATCTAGCACAATTTAACAAGCCATAAACCCTTCTGTGATTTACTTGAGTCATAAAAGGGAGACCAGAAGCACTCGGTCTTGGCTTTCTTTAGACATATAAGACCTAGTAAGAGAGTCTTTGGTTGTTAATGTCTGTGTGTACATAACTGATCTTGCAGTACTAAATATTACCATTTCATAAAACCAACTCAGTATGCTGTTCCATTTAATTTGGTGCTTACGAGAATTTAAACTATGCAACCCAGTCCCAAAAATGGTTCTCTTAGTATGGTTTTGTATGTGCATAGAGCCCTAAGAGTATGAAATGGCAAATTTGATTCCAGAACTAGTATTTGAGATTGTGTGTGAACATAGTTTTCTACAGAGCTGATTGGAAGACAGGGTTTATTCTGTGGTATTGTAGCCATTTAAAATATTTTTATTTAAAGTAGGATAAATATCCAAAATATCCTGTCTTCCTTTCCAGAAATAGTCCCCCCGAACAATGTAAGTAGTTTTTATAATACTTGCATTAATCCAAATATATAATCCAAATATTATAATACTTACACTTCAACTGTTTCATTATGCATAAAACAGACTCTAAAACTAAACTAACAGCGTTAAGAAAAAAAAAAAAAAGAAAAGAAAAAAGAAAAAACCAACCCTTGTTTCAGCAGAAAACTTCATCAAAGGTGTTCTTATGCAGTATTTTGTCTTCTTATTTGAATGCTGCATTTTCAGGATTTTCTTCTGAAACCATTTTTTTCTGTTAAAAGGGAAGTCCTTATATGAATAAGGCACTTGATGATGGACTATTGCCATCTTCTGTTTGTTCAATTGCACTGCGTTGCATAAGATACATATAAAAATTAATTGCTCAAAACACCCGTCAGCTCCTTATAATCTACATTTTTGAAGTTGGCTGTTGATTTTTTTGTACGAGCAGCTTTCACTCTAAACAAATCTGATTTAATCCTCCGTGAAGTACAGGACAAAATGATTCATGTAAACATTGTTCTGTTTACAGGATTAAATACAAACACATCCTTGTAGCCTTGAGTGGCCAAATACATCCTCCCTGCTCGTTTCTCCATTCACGTGGAGGATGTTTGGGGAGGTTGCAGAGCGAGGGGAGGAGGTGTCGGGGCTGTGCAGTGCCGCGTGCGCGCCTGGGGCCGCCCGTGCTCCGCTCAGCGGGTGAACCGCGTGCCCAGGCTGTTCTTTAAACGCTGTGAATTCAGGGTGAGCTCCGCTGGCTAAAGGCGACTGAATTCACGCTCCTGGGGGACGGTTCCCTGCCTCCCAGCCCCTCTGCAAATCCTTCTCCCAGCCCCTGGGGAGCTCATCCCTGGGGAGCCTGCGCTCGCCCTCTCCCTGCCTTCTCGGCTGGGGCCCCCGGCCGAGCCGCTCTGAGCTCCCCAGGGAGYGCGGCAGGCACCCGGGGCACATGCCCGCGCCATTCGGTGGGAGATGGCCTCCTTTGTAGAGTGCAGCTGTCAAAGGAGGAGGAACTTGTCTTTCTGCCTCTGCCTTACCCTGAGAGGTCCCCACACCATGTCCCGGGGTGGAGGAGCTGCTGGAGCAGCCTTGGGCCCTGTTGTGGCTCTCGCTGCCCTGTTGGCGTGGTGCCCCGGCCAGCTCGGCCGCCTGCCCTGCACCGCCAGGACCAGCTGGTGCAAAACCAGCTCAGGAATGTTTGCACAAGCGGTTGTGACAAGTGGTTCTGGTTTCTTCTGCCGGTGTTATAAACAAATCTGGAGTGCTGTCGGCTGCTCGCATGGTGCGAAGCCTGCCAGGATCTCACTGAAACGACTTGAGGTGTCCCAGTCAGTATTAGCTCTGGTGGGTACTCCCCAGGACTTGGTTTCTTCTTTTAAATAATGTAGTTGTTAGTCAACACTTTCTCATGCAGCAGCTGCTCTGTTGGTCTTTTATTATTCCTTTCTTCTTGCCTTAATTTTGGATGCTGCTCTTTAATATTTCCTCTACTCTGGTTGCATGTACCACAGTGTAAAATTATACCCTGAAGGTGTTGCCTGAACTGCTCTCCAAAAATGAATTTCACCTGCTTATTGCACACAATTATTGCTTCCAAGAGTTGAAAGCAGCCAAAGTTAGAAATAATTTTGAACAAAAAATTCCTAATGCTTTAAGTCTTATTCCTGTTGTATTAAGCAAGCATAGAAGGTGTAGGGAAACTGAATTTTCAGCTTGATGTTGATTGCTCACTCTTGTCACATGTGAGTCTGTCAAGGGACATTTTTTGTTGTTTCCTCACTTAGAATGAGATAAATGGGAATTAAAAGCCGTTTTAACGGTCTTTTACTTTTTTTGAGAAGAGACTTAAACTAGGATTGTGTTTGAATTTTTTATGTTTGGTATTTAGAAAGGGGTGAGTAGCACTCTGGTAGGTTTGATCTGTGGATGAGACGGTGCTGCTGGCACCACAAACACCTGAGAGGAAAAGCTGAGATGCTTTCAGCTGGCAGCAAAGTGCCGCTTCTGCAGGTGAGCCCCGTGGCTGCCCTGCCCCAGCAGCCGCCTGCCCGTGGCCGCAGCGAGGGTCTCCGCAGGAGYGTGTGCCGCCTCCTCCCCTCTCCTTCACTGGCCACGTGCCCCTCAGCGGCCATCCGCCAGACCCCGGCGGGGCTGTGCCGCAGTGTGGCGGGTGACTCTGCGGCCGGTCCTGTGACTGCGTGCCTGCGCGTCCCCYGTGTTAGTCAGCTCAGCGGTAGGTGGGGTGAAATGTGCTGTCCTCTTACGGCAGAGCTCTTCACCTGGGCAGAAACAAAGGCTGTACCACAAACATGAAGCCCAGGGAACTGTTGACTCGCCTTGTTGGATCCCGCTCTGAGGCCAGAGCTTGTCTGTCTCAGCTGGAGCCTCCTGGAGCTCCAGGTTGCTTTCTGAGCTGAGGCATCCTTAGCTTCTGTTGGCCTTCAAAACCCAAACGAACCAAAACAACCCCCAAAACCCCTCTAAGTGAACCTGATCTCCGTGTGGATTTAAGCTTTTGACATTTGAAATGCATGTTAGGTATGCTGAAACAGGAAAGCTGTACGTGTCTGCACATTCCTTAATGAACTTCCATGGTCAGATACTCAAAGATACGTTTTATTTACATGATATACAAATATTCTCACAAATTAGCAAAAGTCTCTGTGCGGGTGACTTCAGACATCGGTGTATTCATGGTATATGCGCACTTCTGATCTTCTAACGCTCTGAAGTGATCTAATACTCTCACTCCTGGTTCGCATATTTGATTTTCTGAACAGCCTTCGTGAGAATGATCTACACATGAAAAAGTAAATTATTGGATCCAGACAGACATTACATGCAGATAGGAACAGCGTCATTTCCTTACAGTAATATAAGATTTTATGTGCGGAGTCGTCTAAAATTTTATCTAGATGGCTAAAAGTAAAGGGTATTCTGCACAAATGATATGGCAGAAAGCAAGTGAAAAATACAGCCACAACAACCCTTATACTTTGATTATGCTTTCGCTTTCTGCTTGATGAGCTAATAAATTGTTTGCTCGATTTATAAATGTACCTGGATATCGCAATATAACATCCTATCAGTACTATCAGCACCACTACAAACATGCAGGTGTTGATGTAAATGACAGCTGTGTGCCACTTGACTCCCAAGGGGGACTTCAGCTTTATGCAGTCGTCTATGTTTTTCTTTGTCGGGTAGCCGTTTGTAAGAATCAGGTTTGGTAAAGCTAGGAAAGCCATTACAACCCAAACGCAGGCAGATAAGATCTTGGTGAAGGTGATGCTGTACATCCTGGAGTCTCCGAAAGGCTTCACTACTTTCAAGTAGCGGTCGATGCTGATGAGTCCGAGGAACACAATTGTGGTGTACATGTTTGCGTAAAACAGAACCGTGGTGTATCGGCACAGGAAGGAGTTGAAGTGCCACGGTCCCAGCTGCGAGTCCTGGATTATCTTGAATGGGAACGTCAGTGTCATGAGAAGGTCTGCAACCACAATGTTTTTGAGGTAAAATATAAAACTCGTTTTATTTCTGATGTGGAAAAAAATCCACACTGCTAGGCCATTCAGCAAGATGCTTGCCAGGAAAATGATGAGGTAAAGCACAGGCAAGACAATGGTGGTGAATTCGTTGTGTGTGGAGTTCCCAAGTAAGCCTGCTGTGGAGTTGGGTGAGGTACTGTTGTCTTGGCTCAGACGATCATCTGTGGGAATGAGGGAGAACAACAAGTTTAAAGTATGTTTCTAGTGTTTTACAAATGGGGCTGTTTTAGAACTGTCCTCTAGAAAATGTCCAATCTCTGGGCAATGCTGGAGGCTGCTCGGATTAACCAGCCTGGAAAACCTGAGTTTAAAACAGTGCTCCTAAGTATTGCACGTGTCAAAATAAACGTGCCTGTGGCTTGCTAGCCTCTGAGCACAATGTCTGTGCTTCCTGCTGAAATACAAAGGTGCTTCTGCAAATAGTTTGACAGGAAAAAAATGGAGGATGTGAGTGCGTGTGTATTCCCGAGGTTCCCGTACTACTCGGGAGCTCCCTGCCCGCCCTTGCTGCCGCCCTGCGGGCGAGGAGACCGGAAGGCCCACCTCGGTGGGGTGAACGCTGCGTGGCGGTGGGCAGCAGCGCAGCCCTTGTGTCGCTGAAGACGCTTTGAGTTCGGGCTGTTGGAAGGACCCGTTGGGTGAGGCCCGGGTCGGGCGCTGTGCAGCGTGTGTGGGGCTGGTCCCTGCCACCCGGTCTCACGGCCGCGCCGGTGGCATCCTCCCTCTCCGCGGCACGGGGCAGCGCCTGCTGGGATGTGCTCCGCAGACGTGGCGGTTACGCCAGTTTTGGGGGGCTCTGGCTGCCAGAGCAGTGGTGAGCCAGGGTAAGGCGGGCSCAGGCCGGAGCAGTGCTGGGGCGGGGGGAGCAGCAGGGCCTGGCCAGCCTTGCGGTGGGGGTGGGTTGTGCAAGTAGACATTTTTGCGGTATTTGAAGAAGATAAATAGCCTGGAAATTCTCTGTAGAGAGAACCAGTGAAATGTGAGAAGGGTTTGAGTTCCCTTAATCCGCCCGCCATCCAAGCGGAGCTGGGCGCTCCCCACGTTGCAGGCCGAGGTCTGCAGTGCCCGTCGCTGGTCTTGTGCAGGGGTGTGGGCAGATGCAGCTGCATACCAGCATGTTGGGAACGAACTATTAGTCACAATTACAGGGTGTCAGCTCTTGGCTGTCTTGACAGCAACTTGTGAGCCGAGATGATCTGTTTATCAAGAGAGAGGATTCTGGAGAGGCTCTTTGGGCCTATTAAAATGCTAATTTAAAACTTAGCCTACTTAAATGTATTTAAGAATCACAGTGTCTGGGGATTTTAAGATTTCATGCATAAATGTTGGTGAAAAAACTTCAGACTTATAAATTCTCTCATAAAACTATAGCACATTTTATTTCATATTGTTTATACTCTGAACTTCGCTGGTGTGGTAAACCAGGACTGATACCCACAGGGGCTGCACTTGGCAGTATTTAGACAGCCTTTTCTGAAATGACTTATTTCTTTAAAATGTTGGTAGGAACTGGAACTGATAGTAATACAATAAACACTTCTCAATCACTTAGATTTCCAACATTATTTTACCTGGCAGTTTTCCATAAGACAAATTGTACCCCATCATTTGCATTGCTGTAGGTTTTCAGCTGAAATGCTTTTCAGGAGTCCCACTGGCAGCCGTAGATCCAGGATGCGGCATGGGCTATGCCAGCTTTACATTCTGGGGAAAATAAACTGGAATTAGAACCAAAGCAAAACAGAAGACCCCAGCTTTCTCTCCCCAGTGTGGAGAGGAGCTTTGGGAAATGAGCATCCTCCAGAATTCCCAAGGAAAGGGCTGAGGCGTGCGGATGGCTGATCTCTGGATACTGCACAGCTATTCTGCTATCGAGGTCTTCATTGCCACATCTTCACTTACAGCTGGGCATCCGCTGCAGGCAATCCTGCCACATTAGTTTTTGTAAGCCTGTCAGTTTCACTGTTAAAACCATTTCCCTTTCTCCACCTCGCTAACAGAGCTGTGCTGGCGCTTTATTGCTATAATATTTAGCAACATTATTCTAATTTCCAGACTGAATGTCTCCATGGTCACTTTCTGTCTCGTATATTTTTGTACCAGTGCCTTTCATTTAAAGAACCCATCTCCATCTCTGATACTTAGCCCTCTGCATATAGAGGGATGTTTCTCACTGTACTGAGACTTCACTTACTGTGATTAAGCAAGCCTTCATGTGTTTCTGCAAGACTTGAAGACACCAGCTCTTCTTTGTATGTGATCCAGTTAAGATAATCTTCCTTGAATCCCATTGACAAATACTGTGCACTGTTTTACAAATGAGGTTTAAGAAAAGCTTGTTTCCTGGTGGCTGAGTTCCTTATCACCACTGAAACACCTCATCTAACATTTTCTGGGATCTCACTTCCTCAGTTCCTCCTTAGGTCTGCACCAGGTAGGTGGCAAACGGCTGTGCTAGGATCAGCTCCGACATGCTTTCTGTCCCCTCGGTGCTTCACAGGCATCTGTGCTAGTGTGCAGCAGCCTTTTTTATTGTCCTTAGCTGCATGGTATTGCATTTTTTGTCCCAGCAAACTTCATTTCAAGTTTGTTAACTTCTGTAAAAATATGTTGGATTTTAACTTTTTAAAACCTGTTTTCCTTATTTTGATTTCTTTCACAAGTTTGGACTAAACCTTTGCAGAAACCTGGACTGTGACTAGTGACTCTAACAGCCTGGCCAAGAATGTTCTTTTCTTAAATTGGTGCTAGATTTGATAATCTCCAGGTGGGTATTTCTACACCACCCTATTTGCAAACATACCACCCCAGTTACTGCAGTAGGTGAAGTTTGTCTCCTAACTACCAGAATACGCTGGTTGAATGGCTTTATGCCTTTGTCATGATCTGCCACTACAGCTGGTTTCTTACTCCTTGGTAAAGGCCCTTGACCTTATTCCTGACATCTCTTGCTTGGATGTCCTGTTTGTTTATTTACTATCTTGAACATTTCAGTGACGGATGCCTGAGAGTGGAATTTTTTTTAAAGTTTATCATCTCTCACTTCTTGAAGTAAAAAAAGTTTCATATGTAATTATGAGATATGTGTATATAACTTTATAATGTATCCAGCAAATTGGGGTGGAAATTGTAAGTTCCTGTTCCTTTATCATGGTATTGAATGAAGTGCTTTAGAGTATTATGAAGCCAGCCTACAGGGAATACTGAAAAACTGCAGAATCTAATTTATGCTATGACAGCATTATAATGTTTTGACATTGTTTGAAGAAATTTTGACAATACCGATTTGTAAGACTACATTCCAGATTATTGCTTTACTCTTGCAGTATGCAAATGCATTGATTTTTCCACGCTGCAGTTTCTGGTTACAAGTTTTGATAGGAAAACTAGCAAAATAGTTCAGATCTCAGCAATTACACTGGAGCTGACTGCCTCTCATATGGGACTGAATAGTCGATGAAGTTACTGAAGCCCTTTTGCAGATCTGGACTTGTTTTATGTGATTATTACTGTGTTATGAACTGCGTTGAATTGTCACTAGATGGCAGTAAAGCAAATAATTACATTTTAAAGCATCAGTAAAAGTTTTAATTCTGACATTTTAAGCTTTTTGTTGGTTTGGCTTCTTGTCTGGCATTGTTTACTCTGATAGTAATTGGGGTCCATAATGAGATTGTTAGGGGTATTTTAGATAATTTGTTTTCTCTTGGTCTGAGAAGCAGTAACCTATTGCTTTTTTGCTGTTGTTTATAATTTGCAGCTATGCTTTTTTGCCCAGGAGGCACCGAGATCAAAAGAATATGCGATTTTATGAAAAGATGCATATCTATCTTCTTACGCAAATAAGATGCTTATTTCCCTGCTTTTCAGAGTTCCTTTTAAGTCTGCGTAATTCCTGGTCCTGGTCCCTGGAAAGCTCCCTGCTCTTGGGCTCTTCAGGCAAGCGCTCCCCCAGATCCTCAGTCCAGAGAAGTTAGTAAAGCATCGGTTGTTGCCTGAGATTCGAGGCAGTGCGACTGCAGACTCCCGTGTTCCCATGCTGTAACCCTGGGAAACGCTGCAGGGTTTGATGGAGCTGGGGATCAGATCTGTCCTAAATGGACTTCTTGTGTACTCCCAGTTACTCCAGGTCCCGAAGGGATTTGCTCTAAATCCTGTCAAAAAAGGCTCCTGCCTTTTTCCACCTCTGCATCCATGCTTTTAGGTGGATGTTGTCACTAAGAGACTGCAAAAGTCTAGCACCAGGTAGTTATCTGTGAATGCCTCTTCATGTACAGACAGCCCCTACACTCTCCAAAGGTTCTGTCTCTTGTTTTACGTCAGAAAACTGATGGATGTTTTCTGACACTGGTGAGAAGGCTCCCTTGCTGCCGGGGATCTCCACCTAGCTGTCCTCTCCTTCTGGCTTGCACTGTTCACATTCCYGTCTGCATCCTGTGCTTTACTGTCAGCAGAGACGGGCCATCCACAACATCCTTAAGACTCTCAAGCTCCAATTCAGTGTGGATCAAAATCCAGTTTCCTTCCGCCTTGTGGGTAGTGTTTTGTTTCTTGGGTACTGTTACTTGAATCCACTGGGCTGTTAGTCTGAGTCTTGGGATTTAGCCCGTCGTTTTATAGCTGAAAACTACTGCAGAGGATGGACTGCAATCACTTGGACCAGAAGTGGCTAAATCACTGTCACAGAAGGCTCTCCCTGGACAGGCATGTTTCTTACCACCCCAGGGAATGTGTTACAGTCCCCAGTCTCTGATGGGCTCACCTGTGCCTCTTGGGGTTTGATAGTATCAGCATTGCTCCTGTGCTTGCCCCGTAACTCATCTGCTCAGGTGCGGTCTGCTTATCTCCCCAGTCTATGCAAAACCTGTGCTTGCTGAAGCAGCCTGGCTGCTCGGCGGTTGTGCTCTGTTGTCCCTTCCAGACGCAGCACGGGAAGGCACTGCATGGGTGACAGGAGCAGCAGCGTCCCATCTCTTGTGCTTTTCAAGTCAGCACTGCTTACTCTTAGCGAATCCCGTATGGGCTCACTGATTTCTGCCCGAGTACTGACTGTGGGGGATCCCTGCCACATGCATCTTCCTGGCCAGTGAAGATGTGACCACACTCTCATTGTCCAGGGAAATACAGGTCACCTGGAAGCCATAGTGGGAGCTTGCTCATTGCTCCTGCAGACCAATTAGGATCAAGCCTCTGAATGGATATCTCTGTGTCATCTTATTCCTGATGGTTTTAATGTTAAAACATGTTCCAAAAATATCCCAACAAAGTATAGGTTGGAAAAAGAAAGCAGCAAACTCTTCACAAATGTAAACCGTGACAGCTAAACTACATAAGCAGTGTTCTGTATCCTGCCTTGCTGGCACAGCTGAGCTCAGCAGAGAGGCTTTGGTGCATGCATGGGGTGGAGGTTAGAGACAACTCCTACTGACAGCTGCCCTAATTATGCGCTAAAGACTTTCCCTTATGCTGCTGTAGTTTGAAGCTTTCAAGTCTCAAACAAACAGGTTTGTGCAGAGCAGTAGAGAAGTGCAGGCACGATGGCCCCTGCTGCACAGAGCTGGTCGTGTGACAAAATTTTGGGATACACAGAGATGATCCTGCTTAGACTCACCAGTCTAAAGGTGTTTCCATAGTTTCCTACCTAAGTCTATCAGACTAAGGGGTACTGTGGTAGACAGAGCACTTGGAGTAGTGTGGCTTCATTATTTACATGCTAAGGTGGGTGAGCAAGGCTCATTTGAGTCAAATCTGGTGTATCCCTGTACTCCAGAAGCTTCATTTTTTCTGATAAAGACCACTATATTTCAGACTCTAGGAGTAGGAAGAAAGTTATCACCTATGGAGAATTCACCCCTTTCCATGTGTTCTCTTGGAATGGGAGATGAAGACTGCCTTCTCTTTAAAGAGTATTTTAAGATATTTTATAATTGTTCACTGGCTATGCGCTCTGATAGTGGCTTTTTTTACTTGTTTGAATATGGTATTTCTGTGCTGGGCAATGTTGGTTTTCCACTCCTTGTCCAGTTCTCTGGACACTTTTCTTCTGACCAGTTTCATCCTAACCAGCTGTGTCATTCTTCCATATATATATATATATATATGTATTTTCATTCTGCTTGGATAGTTTTGAAGGTGCGCTAGAAGCTGCTCCTTTATTCAAGTAGCTTTTAAAATCAGAATACTTTTTACTTCTTGTAGCTTATGCACTTGGTTGGTGGTTGTTTTTTTTCTATCATTCCCCTAAAGGCTGTCAACTGCATCAAATATAAGTTAAGTACATACTGTTTCACAGATGAGGTAATCTTTTACTGCTAATGTTGATAGACTGGTTTATACGCATGATTGATATAACCTCAGATGAGAAATTAAATAATAGGCTGCATGGCAGACTTCAGTGTCATATGGGTAGGGAATGACTGTATAGTTGTTCTAATGACTAAGGCTTTAAGTTGCCTCACTGTTGAAAGAAATTCTGTATCCTCAAATCTAATTGCTCTTTTTTCATCTTGTTTACAACTTTTTAAAAATTAGAAAATTCTCTTTGTGAACTAGCCTAGATATTCTAGGTCATAGGGCTGCAGAGTTTTAAGTGATGTTTCTTCATTTGAGCACATAACTTTTTGATATGTGGCTTATTGCCAGTCAATCTGCATTCATCACAATAAAGTTTGGTAAATGACAGAATTAATGTAAACAATAGAAATGTGAGGCAGTTTATTAAATTTGCTATTAGCTGGCTACAATTCTGTTCTTTTCTGTTGCCCACCAGAACCAAATCACCGAGTTAATTTTAAAGATTTAGGGGGGGGAAAAAGCATCAGTGTAGGCTGCAGGGTAAGTGTGTGTGTGCATAAAGCTTCTGCAAGCAGACAAGTGGAGCCTGCGTTCCTGCTCTCTTCTTTATTTCAGTCCATTCCTATACTGCATCACTGGAGCAAGCCTTAATGTTCTATTTTCCCTGCTTGCATCTATTTATCTTCCTTAGTGCTTTTCCTTGTTCACTAAAAGAGAGCCCAATCCCAATAACTAGGACACTACAAGCTTTTGCTTCCTCAGAGGCCTCTGTTAAAAATTGTCCACCTCCCTTTTGGTAAAAGTGTATGTTAATGTACTGTTAATGCATAGTGGAATAACTTGATATTCCTGTTGGAATTTGTACCTACAGCGAGTGAGTATGCGCCTCATAACTCTCTTGTGCTTTGCACACTTTCTTATTTTTTGCATTTTTCTAGCTGTCACATCCCTGTCCTTGGAACTGTGCTTCTGTACCAGTTGTGCCGAGATGCCACGCTGTTGGCAGCAGCGCGAACGGTGACAAAAACTAGCGTAACGCCAGGGTTTGTGTTAGAGACTCCTGTCTACTGCAGGACCACAGCCACTTGTGCTCGGATGTAATCGTATACTAAGTATAGTGTCTTTCGTCTGCGGAGGGTCTGGGAGAGCTGAGGTGGTTCAGCCTGGGCCAGAGAAGGCTCAGCGGGCTCCTACAGTCTGCATGAGTACCTGGTGGGAGGGAGCCTGGCTCTTTCTTCTCAGTGGTGCCCGCTGACCGGACAGGAGGCAGTGGGCACAAACTGAGACTCAGGAAATTACCTCTGAGCACAAGAAAACGCTTTTTTTTACTGTATGGGTGGTCAAACATGGGTGCAGGTTGCCCATGGAGGCTGTGGATCTCCATCCCGGGAGATCCCTCCCGACTGGGCATGGCCCTGCAGCCTGGTGTCGCTGGCCCTGCCTGGGGTGGGGTGGGGAGCTCCAGGGTGCCCCCGCCTCAGCCACGCTCTGCTTCAGTGGTAGAGACCTGGGGTGCCTGCTCCTGCGTGCCTGCTCCTGCGTGCCTGCCAAAGGCTGGCTGAGCTAAATGGTGGTGTCCACCACCCTGCATGTCTGACTCAGCCAGCTGGCACGTGCTGGCTGCTTCAAACTGGGAACTGCTTCAACGTGGGGTGGCTGGGGAGAGGGTGAAAATAGCCCTCCATGGGGCTCTCTGCCCTCGGCTCCTGGTGCCTGCCTTCCTAGGAGCGTGGTGGTGGAGGGGCGTGCAGACAGTATGTGCTAGTTCCCTGTAATGCACTAACACTGCCATGCTTAACTGACTGAATTGCAGAGAGGCTGAAAAATAAGAACTAGGGTATAACTGTCTTCAGCTGTGGCTTATGGTGCTTGTCTGCTTAGTAATATCCAGAAACAGGAACCACTGCCTCTGCTCAGAAAGCCTCTTGTCTGCTTCAGTACCTAGTACAAAACCCCCTTCTCTTGGTTTTCAGGTTCCTCCTTGAACTTCCCCCTCAATTCCAGCCTAACTTTTCTCTTGCGCGTCTCTGAACAGCATTGCGTCCTGGCCCCAGGCAAGCTGCAGTGCAGCTTGCTTCCATCTGCCTTCAGCTGGTGGAGCAGCTTCTTTTGTCTCCAGGATCCTATCCTGTCCCTGCCCTATCCTATCCATTTGTCTTCAACAGAAGACACGTGACACCAGTGGTTAGGGAGCATACCTCCCTGTGGAAGCCTCTGCTGAACACGGAGCTGACATCTGTGTCAGTACGCACGTGGGAGAAGCAGTCCCTCCACATCCGCATTGAGACATGCTACTAACAGAGACTTCCTTCCCCATGGTCATTTTGCCCAAGTGGTGTCTCCGAGAAAAATTATCTGTACGCCATTCCTGTAACCTATAGAGCTTCCCACATGCAGTCACTTACTGAAATTTGGGGTTTAGTCTTTCTTGGTCCTTTGTATATGACAGCTAAAAGTACCATGCATATTTCCAGTGCCTGTGCTAGATTTACCTTGCATCTGAGTAACCAGCTAAATGTGCTCATTTACACTTTCTACATCAGTCTCTATCCATGCTTTACTGTAGGTATTGCCTGAAATCTCACATTCAGTTTGCACCTGTAACCCAGTTGTTTTACAGTTGCAGGAGAGCCTGAACTGGGTGTAGCAGAATGCTTCAGTAAGCATTAAATAATACTGTTTAATATGCAAAATTCTCAATTTTGGGGGAATATGCCCTTAGGATAACATGATTTCCTCACTTAAAAAAAATAAAATTATTTGGACATACCTGATTTTCTCAAAGTCACTTCTAGAATATGTTGTCCAAATGCAACCATTAATTTTTTTTTCTCGTTTCAAGTGAATGATTATGAACCCTGATCTTCCCCTATGTGGGATAGCTCTGACACGAGACCTTTTTGGGATGCTGCCTGAACTATCAAGTTCTTCCTTTTTTCTGTCTTTTGAACTGCTTTTCATTAAAAGTTCATGGATTAATATTACTTACTTTGAGTCAGATTTTCTATGCAGAGGTTACAAAATCTAGTAAATGTTGTTAACTGTTACTGTAAGACTGTTTATTTTTTAAACTTATTTGCAGAACCTAAAGGTGCATGAATTCTCCTTCCTCTTGAATATGCATTGTAGTTCCTAAGTGATGTTGAAGAAATGGTCCTTTGTTGCATTAATGACAAGCATGTGCATTTTTCATGACCAAAAAGCAGAAACTACTGTCACGCATTTATTGTGGGTCCTGTGGGCCTTGCTCTTTGCAGGCTGACTGTATCAATTGGCTGTATGCTGGCTGGTCTTTTCTGTAGAAGAGGCCAGCACTTCGACTGCCATTTCTAAAGCAGTGTAGTATGAAGTGTAGTGCTAAAGTACATCTCCTTTAGGCTGCAGTTGTTTTTACATGAAGAGTTAGGAGAGAACTGCCAACAGAAATGGTGTCCCGTTGGGCAGCAGCAGCAGGTAAATGGCCATCGTTGGTGGAATGCAACACAATGTTGTATGTGTTGCAATTGCTTGCCTTTTTTTTTTTTTTTTAAAAAAAAGAAGAGTGCACAATGCAATGGTTGGCAGAGTTGGGATAATTAATGTTTTCTCAGTATGGCAGCCTCTAATTAGACAGGAGGAAAGGATTAACTCTGGAATGTTTCCTTTGCTTCTTTCTAGAAGATGCTGCTGACAGTTGTTTCTGGTTGCACAAAACCTACTGACAGTGGAAGCTGTATTGTAACCCTATAGAGTTGCTTTTTTTGAACCCCCTTTAAGGATATGCCATGCAAGATGCAACTTCCATGTGCAGCGCTCTCAGTGGGCTTAGGTTGTAGGTGGCAGTCCAGAAGTTCTGGCTGCGCAGCACCACCACCCGCTCACTGCTGCCCAGTTAGTCTCCGACTGCAGTCTTTTCAGCTCCTTCCTGACATTGTCTTTTGCAGTTGCTCATCAGTTCCAACTCCCTGCTCAGAGCAGCGTCAGCTGCAGCTGGCTGACCAGGACCATGTCTGGTCAGGCGGTGAGTATCTCCAAGGATGGAGATTCCACAACCTCTCTGGGAAACCTGTTCCAGGGCTTGACCATCCTCACAGTAATTAAATTAAAAAACAAACAAACAAACAAACAAAAAAACAAAACAAAACCCAACAACAAAACAAAAAAACAACCACCACTAAAAAAACCTATGTTCAGACAGAGCCTCCTCTGTGTCAATTTGTGCCCGCTGCCTCCTGTCCTGTCACTGGGCACCAATGACAAGAGCCTGCCTCCGTCCTCTTTGCACCCTCCCTTCAGGTATTTGTACACATTGATGAGATTCCCCTGAGCCTCCTCTTCTCCAGGCTGAACAGTCCCAGCTCTCTCAGCCCTCCCCAGTATGGCAGATACTCCAGTACATTAGTTGTCTTTGTGGCCCTGTGCTGGGCTCCAGTATGTCCATGTCTCTCTTGTACTTGGGGAGCCCAGAGCTGGACCCAGCACTGCAGGCGTGGCTTCGCAGCGCTGAGCCGGGAGGAAGGATCACCTCCCTCGACCTGATGGCAATGTTTTGCCTAATGCAGCCGGGGAGGCTGTTGGCCTGCTTTGCTGCAAGGGCAGGCTGCTGGCTCACGTTCAACTTGTCTACCAGGTCTTTCCCTGCGGAGCTGCTTTCCAGCCGACACCCCAGCATGTCCCGGTTCAGGGGGCTGTTGTTCCCCAGGGGCAGGACTTTGCACTTCTCCTTGCTGAACTGCACGAGGTTCCTGTTGGCCCATTTCTCCAGCCTGTTGAGGTCCCTCTGGACGGCAGCACGACCCTTGGGGGTATCAGCCGCTCCTCCCAGTTTGGTGTCGTTTGCAAACTTTGTCCCCTTTCCATCCCACTGGATTACAATTCTGCTGCTGCCTGGAAGACACAGTTTTAATCTCTCACCAGGTCACATTTCTAGTCTTCCCTTCCAAGGCGGGGGCCAGAAGCAGGTTCACGTTTACATGTATTTCTCCAGAATAACTTCAACTTTTCCCTCTTTTAATCTCTCCACAAGCTTCTCTCCTGGCCTTTCCATTCCTGTTCTGCTTGTGTTTTCGTGGGCTCTGTTCTTGGCACAATGGGCAGCATGGAAATCTTTGTCGAATAATCACCCTTCAATTCCACAGGCAGTTCCCTACTTATCCAGTGTGTTTTATTATCCCGAAGTCAGTCTTTTAAATTTAAAAAGTTTTATAAACACAGTAGTTTGGGCAAAAAGCAAAGACTGGTTGTTAAGTTTCAGCATGGGGTGCTTGGGTGGTCTTGAGCTCCTTCCAGAGGAGATGTCCTCTGTACAGGTGAGCAGGCAGCCGGCTGCTCCGCTCAGTGCCGCAGTGGAGCGTGGTGCCACGCAGCCGCTCCCCGGTTTGCTCTGCCCCGGGAGAAGCAGAGACCTCCTGAGAGGCCTCCGCTCTGCAGCGCGCCTGCAAGGCGAAGGCTCTCTTGGGTGTCAGGCTAGTTTTGTTGGAGCTTTTTGCTGAAAATACTAGCCTTTAGGTTTGATTATTGGTATTATGAAATGAAAAACATTAAGTTAAAAAGCTCATAATGAAACTTTAAAAACAGTCAAGATGTTGTCTGGGTCACAAAGAAAAAAAAATGAAGGTATGTGATTGATCGCATTACACCTTCATCCATTGTAGCTCTGGCTATTGTGCATCTGTCATGTCTCTCAAATGGTACAGGGGTTACAGTGAAAAAATATCTTGTGGGAAAAAAAATTATTGGTACTTGCATGTAGGCAGTGCCATTTAAACTTTTAAGTAATTCCAGTCTCACTTTTAGGTGTTTTACTTTGCATTGAAACAATTTCTATTGATTTTTTTAATATGCAATTCTAATTCACATTGCAAAAGGACAAAAAATCCTCATCTGCTGTTGTCAGCTGGGGTTTTTTTGTGCTGCAGTATATATTGCTGCGATACAATTAACCATGTTAGCTATTTGCAGCAACATCACTATTTCAAAGAGGAAGGAAAAGGACACGGGGATTTTGGGGTATGCTTGGGAGAAGTGCAGCCTGGTGCAACCCTGATTTTTCAAAGCAGCCTGGAGAGTCCCCACTCTGTCTGCCGTTCTCAGAAACGGACAAACTGCAAATCCTGGGCAGGGTTTCAGGGTGCCTGCTGCGGAGAGCTGCTGCTCTTCCTCTGGCCCAGCTGCTTTGCCAGCTCTTGGCTGATCCTCGTATAGTGGCAGAAGCTGCTGCTGCAGTGAAGGTGATATAAGCCCGATTTATACTGCTCGTCATCAGTTGTCACTTTGTGTCACTGACATTTTCCCAAGGAAAAACAAGAAGTAGYGGTTATTGTAGTATCTCACGTGGGGTTCAGTGTTGCTCAGATGTGGAAACCTGCTTTTGATAATCGAGAGTGCGAGGGTTTGGTTTTGTTTTAAGAAGTTATGTAATTTTTTTATTTTGGGAAGGGTTAAGACCGCTGAAACGTAGGAATTAGTATCGTTGACTTCCTCTTGTGCTTTCTTGGCAGCACTGGGGTTAGCGACTCTTGCAGCCTGATTTCCTACGGAGCCCTGATAGCTGACAGCAGTATGGTGGGTCTGTAGCTCTTGGTTTATGTCAGGCGCATTTTCACTTAGTTCCAAACTTTTAATAAATATTGCACACTTCGGGTTTAATGCTACAGTCTTACTGCAGATGTCTTGACTGGCTTTTCCTAGTGCTCACTTGGTCAAAGAGGAGGTCTTTCTGAACTTTGCTGTGCGGAGGTGAGCAAGGGACTTTTCCTAAAAAGAGGAGAAGGAGCTTCCCCCTTTATATCTCACCTTGGGCTATGTGCAGCGAGTGGAGTAGGCTTCCCAGTTGAGAAGGAGCATCTAGCCTCTGAAGGGTTGCTTCGGTGTCGGACAAACTCCAGATTGTGACTTGCCACCTCCCTCGCAGTGCTCATTCCCTGTCTGGCCACCCTGTCCGGGTGGCTTCCCGGCTCAGCCATGTTCCCAGGATCCACGCGGCCAGGTGGCTCCCAACACCCCAGTGCCCGGGGACTCTGGTGCTCCAGCACGGGTTCGTGCTAGCGCACAACGGGCTGCGGGGTGCAGGTGCTGGGTGAGCTGGTCTCCCCGCTCCCTCCCTGCCCCGGGGAGGGCCCGGCAGCTAGGGAGGGGAGCCGAGGGTGAGACAGCAGGGCTGAGCTGGGAAAGGCAACCCTCTGTGCGGAGGGAAGGAGGGAGGAGAAACCGGTGGCTGGTGCTGCTGAAAATTTGCTTCTTTTTCTCACACACACCTAATGCAAACAGATGCTTTCTGTTTCTGAGGTCCCTGCACGCCCTTCGGCCTCTCTCCCCTCTGCTCCCCTCTTCCTCCTGCAAGAGCTGACCCACGTCCTGCACTCCAGGGAGGTTGTCCCCAGGTGCTGCCAGCTCCCCCTCCCCGTGGAGTGGGGAGGAAGGAGAAGGTCTGGCTGGTGCAGGAGAGCTGGCTGCCTACCCAAAGAGCAAGGTGCCTGCCAGAGTGGGCTCATCACCAGAGAAATGCTGGAGACTTTCATGTGATCTGGGGCCTGTACTTCTGGGAGTGAATCAGTGACATCAGCTGAATGCTTGCCTGAGTTTCCTGGTTTCCCTTTTTAAAAGAAGATTGCAGAATCTTCTTTAAAAAGATGGAAAAAAGTGTGAAATGCTACCAGAGTTTCCAGACCAAGCATACGTAATGAGAAGGCAGATGTCTACAGTCCCTATAATGCACAAATGGCAAGTCATTTTTTTAACATACAAAAACTTTAATTGCACTGCTACTTTCAGTTCTTCGTAATTAAGAATAACCTTTTCAATCTAAAATACTCCTTAAATGACATAGATTTTTGAAAGTGCCTTATATATTTCCCAAACTTTGAGACTAATCAGACGTATAGTTTGTAAGTTGCTTGTTCAGAGCTATGTGGTTTTTCCAGTGAACCTGACAAGTTTTAACATGATCTGAGTGAAGTATGAAGGAAGAGAACCTTTATTCTGTATAATATAATTAAGAGAATTCAAGTATGCTTTCTTTTACTGAAAGAGGTGAAAAGGAATACTGTACAAATCTTTTATACCAAATTCAGATGTTATAGTTACTGAATCTTACTTGATATGAATTAAGCTCTGTCAGGAAGTAAGTTATTGAAACCATGAACCCTCCTGCACTTAGATTCATATCTTAGAAGGAATGATTAGTAGAAAACCATTTTTTTGCCATTGGGAAAAAGATAACAAGTAACGTTTAATGAATGAATAAAAGGTTAGTAAATTCGCACTATTTTGAGAACTTTTCACACTTTTAATTGATCTGATATTCAGTTTATGATTCCAAGTCTGGTTTCAGCAACTGTATCTTAATTCCTGTTTTCTTTTCACTTGAGGGTGATTAAGAGCAAGAATATTCACAGAACAACTTATCAAACGCTTTTCAGATGCTCAAAGATCACTTACCTGTCACCATTGCCGCCTTCCGCTTGTCTCTGAGCTGCATCTCGAAAGTGCCTTAGACTCCTCCAAAATGCATCTTGCAACTACAGTAGGCATGAGAGTATTTCTTGCGATAAGGTAGTTAAATAAACCATATCTGGAAGTAAGCTTTTTTGCTTCCGATGGCTTTTTTTGCGATACCTGATCAGAGAGTCAAAATTCCCCTGGCCAGGAGCAACTGGAGCAACTGGCTTTCTCATTCCTGGGAATGACTCACATGCCAGGGTAGGTGAGCGGCGCGCTCCCGCTCACTTCCTGGCTCCGGAGCTGCTCGGGCGCCCAGGACGCAGACAGTGATTCACCTGAGAGGTGGGTTAGTGCCTGTTAAAGGCAGCAGCCTTCATGCAGCAAGACGTTGCAGACAGTCTGAAGTAGTGTTTTACAGCAACCTGTGCAACCGTCCCTATGCCTTTTGGTTAATACAGTTTTGTCTGCAGGGTCAATGTGAATTTAATGTGATACTGAAAAATCTTGTGCTGGATAGATGCAAATATCTGCTAATTGAGATTATCATGTCAATTATTAATTTGACTATATTTAGACATCTTTAATGTTGTGCTTTCAACAGATCCTCTCTTCTAAATAGTGTGTAGGATGAAAGCAAAATGTTAAGTCTGTAACTAAATATTTCAGCTAAAATGACTAGACTGTCTGTTTGCTGCATGCTTTTTACTGTCATGGTGTTCTTTAAGACTCTGACTGTGAGCCCGCTGACTCTTGCAGTCCTGCTGTCAGTGGTCCTGAGTGTACACACATTTAGAGTAAGATAATTTAGTGCCTTAAGAGCATTGAAATAATCACAGCAGTAGTTATATTAGGACAAAATTTTGCTTTGTGTCAGTAGAGGATGAAGTGGTTAATTTCCCATTTCTGCCTTCTTAAAAAGAAAACAAATATATAGCTCCCTCATTAAATCTTCAGGAGGAAAGAAAAAATAATCTTAATGCTATGAGAGCAATGGCTGCCAAGTCACTTTTCTTAGACTGCTCTGTCTGGTCTGCCTGGCCTTCTCCATACACATTTTTTTTCTTTTTTCCTCAAAGATCTGAGGGACTGAATCCTCCAGCCCCCACTCCTCTGAAACTGAATAGCCTTCTGCATAGGTGCCCTTGACAGCTGCATGGAGCCCTGTGAGGAGCTGGAGCAGGAGCAGGTCATACCAGCTGCCCTCCCCGTACTGGTGAACAGCTTCCTCTGGCCATGTGTCTGGGGGGCCCTGTGCTAATTTCCACATTTCTGCTAATGGGCAAACTGTAAAATTCCCACTTGCCTTGGGACCTCTCCCTTGAATCAGGTACAGTCCCTGATCGTAGGAGACTTCTGACACGGCTTATCTTTGAAGACCAGCTTTTGCAAGGCAAAACAGATAATGCAAATGAAGCCAGCAGCAACATGTGTTATACTTCTGTCATGCTTTTAGCTTTATTACTACAAGCTGCAAAACTGATCTCAGGAGCTGGATATTTTGACATTAAGTGGTGGTCCCTGTGGCATGCACATGCTGGAGTGCACACATCACATCACCTGAAGGTGGAGAAGGCTTTTTCTGCAGTTAGGGAGCTTGCAGAGACTTCGTCAAGTCTCCTCTCCCTTGCACGTGGCTACATAGGACAGCGTGTGCCAGCCACCATTTCACCTTCTTCCAGCTGTCCCTTGTGCTCCAGTGKTTAGCAGCTGCCTGTGTTTTGTTCCCCTCTCAACTGCTTATCCTGTTTCTAAACTAATGGTGCCTTCTGTTTTTCCTTCCAATCTTTGGTTCACCTCCTCAGAGGCTTTCAGTCATTTTCCACCCTAACGTTACTTGTGGTGATCTGGTTCTCTCTTCTCAGTGGAACCTGTGTAAGACAGGAGTATGTGCCTGACTGATGGTCTTGTAGGCTGCTCCTTCGAGCTGAGAAGTTATCCCGTGGAGAGGGCAGTGAGAGCCACCCTGGGATATGGCGGTAAGTGCTATCATCAGTTAGCGCAGCTCAGGTACGGTACAGCTCACTGCATAGCCACGCGAACAGATTGATTTCTCAGCATTAAATCTCTTTTGAGTGTTTCACTCCTATCTCTGTAAATCACTCTTTGCTCTCCGTTAAGTGGAGACCTCAGTCTTCCTCTGGGGAGTGTACAAGGCTGTTTGACTGTCTTGCCCTTTCTCCTGTGGCTGTGCGGTAGCTGGGAGAATATGAGAATATCTGGATGGGCCTTGTACTTTGAGCTCTTTGGTTGACTTTCAGCATGGTCTGGTTTACCTGAAGACAGGGTGCTGTGCAAATTCTGTGCTGATTTTGGGGTTAGTCTCATCTCCTTCCTTTTGAGAATTTGGGGGATTTAATTTAAACCTCTTTCTTTTGTTTCTTTGCCCTTTTGGGGATTTCTCAGATCTCTTCCCCAATACCAGATACTGGAGTCAGACCTGTTTATACTCAGCTTTGCGTATTACCCTAGCACTACTTTTTCATCACTGTGGTCTCCTCTTCAGTTATCACTGGTAAAACAACCATTGTCCAAAGGGTCTATTCTTTGGCTTTGTTGCAACTCAGATCTGTCAGTGCCTGTGTTAGAGCTCTGTGAGTTTAGCTCTGACAAGGTGACTTCTTCTTGGTCTTTTCCTGCAGGTGTTACCAGTGGTGATTTTCTGTCTGTATCTTGTGGGACCTGATCGTGCAAAGGATTCCTGTACTAGGTGTAGCAGAGTAGTGTCATGGTCTGTGACTGCTGTTCTGTGCACAGATTATCTTCACCACATGTCTCAGGCCAGTTTCCCATTTGATGCCGTTTGGTTCACCCCTCAGGTAGATACTGCATCCTTACAAGGAGCCACTTGGAGATCAGGCTAGTTTTTAAGTGACTTGCTGCTGGCAGGCACGTGGGCCCTGGAGATGAGTGATATGAACAGGGCTCCCACTCCTGGTGCTGTCAAGCTGCGTCCTGTCTCTGGATGACTCTTCACAAGGGAGAGTTGATCGAAGGTGGGTCTTGTGCTGGCTTCTGAAAAATTTGCTGGGATTAGACTCCTCAAAATTTCCATCTTTCAGAAACCTGGCTCTCAAGAGCTATGTCTGAACAGTCATCCAGATGCCACGGTGGACAGCCACTTGTTGCAGGCCACATAGGTTTCCTGAAGGGAAGACCTCTGTTTGACGTTTCTGGGGAACATTGCAGAAGTTGCAGGAGAAATCCACCTCTCTCTTCCATAGAGATACCTTGTAATAGATGGTCCTTCTCTGGGATGTTTGGACAACCCAAAATTCCAGTGTCAGAGGTCCTTAGAGGAGCAGACACTTCACAGCTTGGGCACTGAACAAAGCATTCACGCTGTGTTGGTCTTGCTTCCAGTGTTTCTGTGCACAGACAGATGTCATGTCCTTCAGCCGCGGGAGTGATAAGCTCCTGTCTCTGTTCTGAGGAACAGCAGATGCCTGGGACCAGCGACTTGGGAACCTGGAAGTCTGAGTGCCGTAGCTGAGGGCTGGAAGCAGATTTGCAGATAGGTCATAAACAGGAGTTTTACACGCTTGACTTGTGTTTTGCACAAGACCATGCGCTCCCAAGCTGAGTGCTGTACTGTGTCCCTGGTGCGGGGCATGGTTCCGACCCTGGGGTGGTGCTGGCAGATGTGTCCACTCCTCTGGTCTCAGTCCTGTGGGCTTCAGTCAAGACACGGCATGACAGTGCRTTATGGTTTGATATACGCTGTTGTTCTTCAGGCACTTCTAACGCTGGTGTTGTCTTAGGCTTGGGTCTAAGCAACAGTGCTGCAGGACATGTCGTGGGGAAGAAGGGAAGAAATTAGAAGTGAAAACTGAAATGTTTAAAAAATATAATTTAATTTCTTACAGAGACCCAAGTGTTTAATAGGTGGTACTCTGTGGAGTACACACACCAAAGTGTGTATGTTAACAGGGGTCAAATAATAAATAGGTTCATAAAATCTACATGAGAATGGGGTTTGTTTGTTTGTTTGTTTTGAATGTGGTACAGTGGCACATTAACTGTTCTTTAAAATCTCTGTATTTTGGTGTATCGGTAAAACTTGATGGGTTAGAAACCACTGTCATAGCATCCCCTAGCAGGCTTTTAGTTCAGACGTGTTGTTTGGCTGTTCTCAGGCTGGAGCAAGTCAGGACTAGCTGCCACATGAAAAGGAAATGCTATGGAGCTTGTCGTAAAAACAGCGCGAAAGAAATGTGAAGCTCTGATGTAAAGAAAAGCTGAAAGCTAACCTATAACTTTACTATTGTTCACATTATTTAAAGGTTGGATGTCCCTTTTTGTATTCTGGTGATTAGAGAGCAATTCTCAGATTTCATAAGAGCCTGAACAACGTTATTACAACAATTACTGTGTTGCTTCATTCTAAAACTCCTTTACTATCATATTTAGTAATACGAACTACAGGGTTATTTTTAAAGCAGATTAGCCACCTGGATAATATATGAGACTGGCTTTTTCTTTTTTTTTGAACATAGAAAAGYGGTAGGATGATCAGAGCTTGCAACACTGGGATGATTCCTCCAGCGTTACACCTTCAGATGTGCAATATGGAGGTGCTTTTATCGGTGTCTTGGAAGAGTTTGATACTTCCCCTTTCCTTACGTGGTTTACTTGATCACGGTTTTGATGGCTGTCACTAAAAGGGAAAGAGGGAGGAAAGGAGCTAATTAAGAACTGACTTTTAAAAAGCTCATTTCTTTTTTTCCTCTATCCTCAAGTTCCTCACATTATGTTGATAGGTAACCTGAAGTTACACACCTTGGCTGGCTGATCCTGTCTATAGACTTGGGTCTATTCTAGTGCCTTTAGTTCTCACATGCAACCTGCTGGCTCTGTGTGTTTGTGTGTAGTCGTATGGGTAATACCTTGGTTGCTCGACTTGGCTTCCCAGCTCTTGTTCGTGATGCAAATTGTTGTTTTGCATTTCTAATTAATTGAAGTACTGCTGTATGTTATGAGAGTTTTCTCAGTACTCGGAGTTGTAGGAGCCTTGATGGAGGGATGTGCACCACTGTGCCGGAGGGTCGGGACATGTGTGAAGTGCAGAATTTGTCTTTAGGCATTCAGGAATTAACTTGCTGTCCCTCTGAGGAGAGGCAGTATGATACAAAATCTGGAAGGCTAGATGGTACCTGTATTAGGCAAAGGTATAATATATTTCCTTTTTCTGAAAAGCAAGTAAAATAAAAAATACAAAGAAATATATGTAAGCCTTTGCGTACCTAAATAAGATTGATTTCCTACAAAACTCAACTACCTAGTGCCCTATAGTTCGCCTTTTGGGAACCCAACAACCTGTAAAAATGTTTAGAATAAGTGTCAATAGTTTTTGTGTGAATCCTGGACCACAGGAGCCTGGAATAAGGTTCATTTGTCTGAACAAGTTTAAGGCCTGGTGCCAGTTTTCCAGTTTCTAGGTTGTCTGTTGCTTCTAGTCTGGAGCGTAGACAAGCTGAGCAAATGAACATTTGGATGTGGAAAGGAAAAGCCCTGCTGCTGCCTCATGGTGGTGATGGGCTGGAGTAAGCACGCGTAAGGTGGAAGTGTTACGTGCGTTTGCTCTGTCTTGTACAACTGCCGAATCTAGGAAAAGCAAAGGTTTCTCTTAGCAGCTCCTGGGGAACGAGTGTCAGTACCAGCCTTTTCCAAGTTAAGTTGGGAAAAAAAAATCAGATTTGAAAAAATGGTGACTGTTGTATTGAATATGCTGGTAAACTTTACTGAATTACGTAAATTCTTTGACTACACTAAAGAAATCTGGAGAGCCCAGAAAAGCAGCTTTCTATGGCATGCTGCTGGTACTCTCTACCTGTGGTCTAGGCTGATGGCTTCCTCATCTCCAAGGGAAGTCTGTTCTCAAAACCTGAATCCATTTTGGTCAGGTGTAAAATATAAAATATTGCTTTGATTAATTTTTTGAGCCTTAAAAAGCAGAGACCTAAACTTTGAGGCATTTTAACTGTTATGATTCTTACTTCCATCTGGAGGCAGGAATCTAAAAACTTGCAGAAAAAAGTGCAAAATCCCAAATGTTAGAATTTAGGGGACTTTTTTTCTGTAAGTGGATCAATCAGATGTCCTTTCCTTGCAGTAACCTTGCATTTCTCTGCTACAGAGTTTGGTAACTCTGGCTCCCTTTTACCTACCTAAGAAGCAGCAGCTGAAAAACAGATGATTAAGACTCCTCTGAAACCTTTGGCACACCCCTTATTTAAGGAGCAACTCAGCCCATTTTGTGGTTACACCCACCCTTACATTCAGGCTCTTAGCACTTAACTGTGCGTACTGCCAGTATGTGTTTGTGCACAGCGTTAAATAAGCCTTGTATTACAAGCAGTAGAAATGAGAAAGTAAAAAAAACTTCTGCAGAGGAAAAAGTTTTCTGTTCTTCAGCATTTTCATAGTTTATCACTGCCATATTATGCATTTTATGTTACTGTCTTTCTTTGTAATAACGACAAAAATGGGCCGGAGTTCCACTTTTAAATCCAGAGCTGGATGTAAGTCTGTGCTGAGTCCTGGGGACCTCCGTCTTAGCTACGCTGGTGTGATTCATCTGGAAGAGGGAGGACTGAGCGGCAAAGTTTCGTGCTGAATTCTTCCTTAATACACCCAAAGCTCAGGAACACAGATTTCCATGGGCACCTGCCCGGTGGAAGATCACAGCTGATTTACAAACCGTCTTCTCCTGATGTTTGGCTCTGGTCACTACGTTAATTGCTGTGCTATGTCAACAGGCTTAGAGAAACATTTTCAGACTCCTCATACATTTCTTTAAGCAGTTGCTAAAGTGGTGACTATTTTAGCAGCTAAGAATTTAATATATTTACTTTTACTAAAGTAGCTAAGTTAATCCTGTTAAACACTGTATGTGTGTGGGGAGAGAGGAATTAACTCCTGAATAGCATTTAATCCTGAGGGGAAGACACTGTTTGAGAAAACGTTGATTTACAGGGAAGTTTGGAACCAGCTGGAAGCTGACTGGGGATTAGTTCAGTTTCCAGTTGTAAAAGGGTGTTATGCTTATGGAAAGTATGTAACATGCCTAGTGGAGAAGATACAGCGAGTGGAAATTGCTAAATAAGACATACATCTACCTGTGTGGCAGAGGCTGGGGAATCCCAAAGGCAGATGTAATTAATGCACAGTAATCTAAAAACAGCTTTGAAAAAATCAGGCTGTATGGAGCAACCTGCGTGATTCGTATTAGGCTGCTGTAAATATTTAATTTCTAAAAATAGCAATCAAGTGGTGATCAAAGTGTCTGGCACGTGTGAGAAGGCATAAAGCTAGCAGGAGAGCTTGAGAAGAAGTGAGGTTTGTTAATAAGGGACGTGACTGTTTTCTCAGCAAGGTGCTGGGGACTCTCACACCTCCGCTCCACAGTGTCCCATGGCAGCAGGAAATGAGTGTCTGGGTACGGGGTGGGAGGCAGGAGGGGTGATGGGAGTTACAACAAGCAATAGGGCTGATGGAAGAGAGCAAGTTGTGGTGCTCTCCCTGAAGCCCCTTCAGCAGTGCCATGTCACCTGAGCAGCGCGTGATGCAGAGGTAGTCCTCTGGGATGGCAGGTATGTCAGGGGACAAGTAGCAGTAGGAATGTGTTGTTTGAGAAGCAAGGAAGCATTGCTGAGGGCTAAGGTAAGTTTAACAGTTTTTTTTTTTTTTTAATATGCTTTGTAGAGTTGGAGTCAATAAATGGTGGTATCCCTTTCACATCTTAAAATAGTGCAATGAATTCCAGGATTTTGGATTAGAAAGCTGTTTCTCTTTAGGCACAGTCCATTTGGACTTCCCCTGTGGGACAGCTAAAGGAGAGCTCTGCGAGTGTTGTGGTGAGCTGGGTGGAGAGGGATTTTCTGGACGGGGAGGGTTAGGCAGTGTTGCTTGCTGCCTTCTCTTTGCCCATCGTTGGGACCGGGAAGGGTGAACGTGCCACCAAGGGGGACATTTCTGGGTGTTCCCCTCTGGTGAGTGGTAGGGTAGGGGTGAATGCTGTGTGGCTCTGGGGTGCCCTTTGCAGGGGAAGCAGTCCTGGGTCTTCTGCTGACCTGGACGAGGAATGTGCTCTGGGGGGGACTCTGGGGTATTGCCGACTGTGTCCTCCACCGAAGTCCCTGCTGGGAGTGGAGAGGAAGGATGGTGAAACAGCGTGGGTGGTAGGAAAGTAATTACAGATGTGAGAGAGGTGGATAGGGACGGGGAGGGACCATGCCTTCTTCCCTCTGTCAGGTACGGTTCCTCCTCTTCCCTGCCCTGCGATGTGCCAGCCGAGCTGACACCCAGTGTAAGAATTACTGACATACAAAATCAACAGCTCTGGGTTTTAATCCCAAATAAAGGTAAATTGTCCTTACAAGCAGCCATAGTCAGTAAGCTGCTTAAGTGTTAACAAGTAAGTTTTTTTTTGTTTAAAGTGGATAGAATGATTCTGTAGATTGTCTTAAGTTATATGAAGGTATTTTAATTCATAGGCTACGGTTTGCCTGTATTCTGTGAGGTGGACGTGATTTAGTGACCAAATCAGAAAAACCTCTGTTCTCGTTAGCTTTGCAGAGCCAGCACAGCAACGCAAGACTACAAACTGATCGTTGTTAGTTTTATGCATCATTGATGCTATTTTTCTGTTCAGACCGATGTGGTTATGGCTGTGAAGTCGCACGAGTGACTCCGAGGTAATACAGACCTCAGTGGTGTGAGTGCAGCAGTACTGTGGCTGGGCAGGCACAACCAAGACACGGCTGGGCTACCACAGCTTTGATTAATGATGGTGGTGTCAATGAGAGAGCACAGCTCAGGGGGAAGATCGGTGTTAGGTCGGGGCTGGCAGTTTGAGTGACAGCTTTTTGCCTATTAAGGCTAAGCAGCGAGCATAAATAGGGAAATCCATTGTGCTGTTTTTATTAAGTATTAATATTACAGTACAACCGCCCTTTCATTTTCTACAGCAGAAGTAAAACAAATTATTTTTTAACTTCTCTATGAATATGCAGAGACTGTAGAGCGTGAAGCTGCAGAATCAAGATTCAGTAGCAGACATTCGTGTGTCCAGTTCGGTTTTTGGGTTTGTATGAACTGTTTTCTGAAATGTCTTTACTCTCCTGCATAAAACCTTTTCTACAAATGGTTTGCACAAGAACATGTATATCAGGGGGTCCATGCAGACGTTTGTGGCAGCCAGCCACAGAGTGCTTTCTTTTGCGACAAAGAGCTGGTTCTGCAGACGGCAGTCCATTCGGGAGGTTGTTTGACTCAGAGTATAGGGAACCCTGCTAAAATGAAAGGGGGCAAAGCATAAGAAAAACACAGTAAAAATGATGAATACTTTCCCCTTGATCCTTTGTTCGCTTTTGTTGTCTTTCTTCTGTGTTTTTATATAAGACTCATATACCTTTTTGGCAATAATTACATAAAATAGAAACATGAGGATGAGAACAGTCCAGAAGACGAACTGACAGATATAATTGACAGCTTCGTGCCATTTGAGACCAAAGTAATTCTTCAATGAGGCACACTTCTTCACGGACTGGGGCGTTGCTTTCTTGTTCGATAAGATCATGTTAGGCAGAGAGAGAACAAAGAAGAAGAGCCAGACCAGACCCGCAAGGATCTTTGCTGAGGTCAGGTTTTGCACCCAGAACTTCCCAAAAGGTCTCACAATCTTGAGAAATCTGTCAAAAGCAATGAGACCAAGTAGCACTATGCTAATATACATGGTGTCATAAAACACTACGGCTGAGAAGCGACAGACAAAGGCTTTGAGTTGCCATGGTCCCAGGCTGGAGTCTGTCAGGATTTTCAGAGGAAGCATCAGGGTCATTATAAAATCAGAAACTAAGATATTTTTCAGGTAGACAATGAAAGTTGATGTGCTTGGAATATGGAAGAAAGCCCAAAAAGCCAGGCTGTTCAGTACGAGTCCCAGAAGGAAGACGAGTGTATACAGTACTGGGAAGACCAGGTGGGTGACTGTGGTGTCTCTGTGGCACGGTGCGGAGGAGGGTGCTCCACTGGAGTTACTGACAATACTCTCGTTTGCAAAGTCTCCCATTGTTTGAAATAGGCTTGGGTGAAAAGGAGAGAGAAAACATAAAACATAACATTCTGTATTTAAAATGATATGTTCCTTACAGTGACTGGCAGGTTTACACAAATAAACACAAAACCTGAATGTGCATTAAATAGACAGACTGATTTCTCTTCTAGTTCATAGAAAATCTGAATCTTTGCCTAAGTTTAAGTTGTTTATAAACTAACGTCTAATGAAAAGTTAAAATGGTATCTATCCATTATGGAGGCCTAAGATAGTATAATAGCAAGGTATAGCAGCAGATTGCCTAGAGCACCTTTACATGGAAATGTATTTTATGTTATTTTATTTTAAATGTATTTTAACATTGAATAGAAATTTTACAGTACTGGCCCAAAAGCAAGGTGCTTCTGGGGAAGCGACTTCTGGTATTTCTTACCAAGCACACAGCATTTTTCCTTTCTCAGCACAGATTTAAATAACATTTTCAAGATAAGATGCACACTGCTGGTTATCAGCCTCTTACATCTGAAAGCCAGATGACCGAGTGCCCCATCACACCACGTGAACGCTCCGATCGTGCAAGTACCTGAGCAAATCTGGCAGCAACTGTTTCAGAGAGGGGTCTCTGGCTATCTCCGGTTCATCCGCTGTTCCTCTGCTGACAGAAGCCTTGAGCAAAGTATTGGGAATGGGGAAATGTGTAGAAAGATGAGACTTTTTCTGTTGGTGTGGTGTGTTGTTTCCTTCCTCATTTTCGTGTATTGCCTGAGTTAGTTAATCACGTTTGCTGTTGCTTTTCTCTCTTCCTTTTGCTCTCTGTCAGAAAGTACACTACCTTCTCCTATACTAATAAAGGAAAAAAATGACCATATCCATCAAGACAGGCACATTTTCTGGCTTTTTGTTTGTGTGGGGCAGACCTGATGGCACCTACACTGTGCCATCACGATTCGGCTCCTTTAGAGACATGGGACCACAGAGCGTTTCCTGACAGTTTTGCAGGATAATACTCAAACGTAGCTCTGAGTTCTTGTTTGTGTGTGTGAATTCCCCTGTTCTGGACAGCACTAGTCAAATGCATGACCAGAAAGTCTGCTCAGAGCCACCCTTACAATGGGTAACTCGGCTACAAAATCATGTGCACCGACATATTCAGAAACTGTACCCTCCCTCAGTAGCCTGTTAATACTGACATATGAACCTGAGCTTGACTTCTGATCTCCAGAATGGGATTTCTGGTTTATTTTGGCGTCAGTGTAGCCAGGTGATACAGCATGCTGCTTACAGCCACTTTCTGGTTCTGGCAGAAGCTGCTGCCGCTGCATGGTATGCTTTGTGTTTATCGTGTGTTTATTATGTATAATGTTGGAATCTAGTGCATTTCTCTGTAAACAGAACTTTTTGTATAAGTTCAACTGAGTTGTAATTTGTCTTGAGTTTTCTTGTCAACTGATGTGACTTAGGGTTCTGGCTCCTTGCTTGCTGCCACGTAGGAAATGGCTCATGTTCAAGCCATCCTTTTGTGGGCAGGCATGGATTGCTTTTTGAGGTTTTCAGGCTGCAGCTGTATTGACAGTAAGTTTGTGCATTAGTGTCTACATTCTGGTTAATGTAGGTGTGCATGCTGATGTCAGTGTTAAATGGCTGGCAGAGAGCAAAGAGCCTTGAGGATGACCGGGATGAAGGTCACCCTTGCTATTGTCATCAGCGTGACATGTCCCTAGCTGCCTGACCCGACTTCTGTTCATTCATCAAGGACTATATAAAGCTGAGATGGTCCATTCCAATACCCCAGGATTGATGTCCAGGGCAGCATCTTCCACGTTTTCTTCCAAATTGACCTCTTGACACTGTTCCCAACAGTAAGAGGCAGGTACTAAGTGCCTCCGCRTGTCCTATCAGTGAGTGCTCTGTGGTACACAGATAGCTGTAGTATCTGTTGTCTGAACAGCTCATCTGATCAGGAGAAGCAGCTGCCAGATAATTGACACTCTCTCTCCATGTGGAGGTACAAAAAATGTGGGGAATGAGTGTTGGGTGGAAGTGGGGCATCTCGCGCGTCCCTTCTGGGCATCAGCTGGAGCTGATCAGCCCTGGGCCCCATGGGGCTGGTTGTGGAGAACGTGCCCTGGAGTGACCGGCAGCGCTGATTCCAGGGAAATAATGGTGCCCTGTTTTCTGTGCTGTAACCCAGTTACTGATTGTAATCAGTGTTGATGCATATACCAGCATAAGCAGTGCACGAAACGTTTTGTAAAATATTTAATTCATCCAGGCAGGTTATAAGAGATGCATAAACTCTAAGGCTGAGTGCTAAGTGAGCTGTCTTTTAACTTTTTAGGAAATTGGATATCAGTTGTAAAAACGCCTGGTGCCCTACCAGGCACAGTAAGTACCAGAGAAGGGTAGACAGGCAGCGGCTTTTGGCAGGACTGAGCTCTTGCATGATGGTGAAACATATTTCTGAATTGGAGCTGTTTTGCAGTGATGATAAATGAACCATAATTTATTACAATAGCCTAGGTTCTTTTTCATGTGTGGTTGTTATGATACCTGAAAATGTTATGTACCTGAAAATGCTTCCCTGTTTTTTTTCAACTTTTCCAAATGAAAAAGGGGAAGTGGTTAAATTTTTTGTGTAGTGCAAAAAAGCTGCCCTTAATAATCAGTAAAGATTTTACTGTGAGTCTTTTCCTTCCTTAAGATCTAAGTATTCTGTAAATTGAGTCTTTGTATATTTTCTAATATAATATATTGTTCTCTATAAAAGTGTACATTTTTGTTTATTCATATAGTAAGGTGAAGTATTTGAAGATTTAACTCACATCAAGATAAGGCTGATTATGAAATAATTTCCTCTGACATACAACTATTAATTATTGGTCAGTGGGTTAAGAATTGCAAGCATATAATGAGATAAGCAAAATGTTACTCTGTTACCAAAAATCTGCACAGATAAATAGCTTATCTACGTATGTCCTATATTTCTGTTTGACTGCCAGTTGCGTACAAGGTGACAACTCACTGTATTTAAAAACCACATTTACTGTGGATTTTATTTGCATTTCCCAGATCTTGTGTTGTCATGGACTTTACTCTGGCCCAAGTTAAGCTATTTCTGCAAAATCTTTGCAGTTCATCATCTCATCTGTAGCATTTCATGACTCTGTTTTAATTTTTTCCTTACAGCTCCAACTATAAGTTCAAACTTCTTCCTAGCAATTCTGAAAAGCATGGAGGTTGTGATCAGGTGGTGCTCTTGTTTTATTCAAGCTTTCGAGTTTCACCATTTTTGCAACCAGTGATGTTGGTTCCAGGGTGCTTGTGCTTCATCTGTAGGACAATTTCTAAAGAAGTCGGTGAAATTCTAGATGTTCTTCCGCAGGATTTGTGCTGCTTCCGCCCACCAATAAACGTATGTGGCCCAGAAGGGGTATGGGCAGTTCTTAGCTCTAGAGCGGCGTCTCGTCTGTGTCATCTCCTTCGTTCTGCTCCTTTATCCGTGCTCTGAGCTCTGACGATGCTGTGTGCTTGCACAGCATGTCTAGCAAGGACTTTCTAAATGATTTGCAAAGGAAAAAGTATATGAATGGATCTAGGCAAGCATTTAGCGATGTCAGCCACAGCGTGCTTTCTTTCAGGTAAAACAAGGTGTTCTGAGCAGAGCATTCAAAAACGTCTCTTGTTTGGCTCAATGTGTAGGGGATTCTGGTGAAGTGGAATGGCACAAAACAAATAAAGAACACTGCAATAATGATGAAAACCTTCAGATTTACAGTCTTTTTGGATGCCTTTCCTGTGCATCTTGTCCTTTTATAGGATTTGTACAGTTCTTTACTTATGAGTATGTAGCATACAACTATGACTGCTAAATTAACCCAGAAGATAAGTTGACAAATATAGTTTACGATTTCGTGCCAGACTAAGCCAAACTCAGATTTCAAGAGAGCACACTTTTTTACATTCTTAGATGTTCTCTTCTTGTTCGTTAGAATCATGTTGGGTAATGAAAGAGCAAACATTGATATCCAAATCGCTGTGGACAGGATCTTGGCACCTAAAAGGCTCCTTGGTGTTGATGTTCTGAATGGCGAAGTGGCTTTCTGATAGCGATCGATAGTTATTAGACCAAGAAACAAAATGCTAATGTACATGGTAAAGTAAAATACAACCTGGGTGACCTGGCACACAAATCCTCTCAGTACCCATGATACCAACTTTGCATCACTAAGGATTTTAAATGGAAAAGTCAAGATCATGAGGAAGTCAGAAATGACAGTGTTCTTGAGGAAGATGATGAAATTGGATTTACTGGATATTTTAAAAAAGACCCACATTGCCAGGCCGTTCATGGTGATACCCACCACAAACAGAATTGTGTAAAGCAAAGGAAAAATGACTTGACTGATTTTGTTATCGCTGGTGCAGTTGCTATCGTTTCTAGGGTAGCTGAAGTTGGTTGTGGCTTTCATTTGCACTTCGTCTTTTCCCCCCTCCCTGTAAAAACAAAAAGGAAAAAATGAAATTGTGAGTTATATCTGTCATAAGACTTCACCCTTTTTAGTCTACTTTTAATTTTTGTGTTGCGAACATTTCTTTGGGGATTTTGACCACTGTAAGTTGTATTTTATTTTACAAAGGATGTCAGGTTTCTACAGGAGAAGAGCACTAGATGTAGCACTAGATGTGTTTGTAAGGTGGCTTGGTTTGATCTTCCGTGACTGAAATGCTGAGCTGACCTTCCATCCTAACCTCCTGAGCTTCCATCCTAACCTCCTGAGCTTCCCTCCTAACCTCCTGAGCTTCCCACACGGCTTCCCCGAGACCCACGCTGCAGGGGTGGGCAAGGGACCGGCATGGCGGTGGGCTGCGGGGGCAGCGAGGCCGGCGTCGTGCCGCCTGTTCCCCGGCGTGAGCGCGTAGGTGATGGCACAGCTCTCGCTGGGAGCGGCGCAGAGCTGGGGGCCCTGACGTGGATCTCCCGGCCCCCGTGGCCCTGCCGCTGGCGTTACAGCTGGTGAGGCCTGAGCTGGGCCGCTGGCCCTGGCCTGGCTGGGCTCGACCCAGCTGCGCCGCCTCGGGCGATGGCCTGGCGGCAGAGAGGAGCTGGTGAGGGCCGCGGCGTGTGGGTCTACGTGGGGTGGAGGGGCTGTGGTGGCACACTCTGCTGGCAGCGAGGCCGTCGTGCCACACGTGGGCTGGCTGGGCTGCGATTTCGCTCGTCTGACGCACGTCTGCCCAAACTGCCTCTCTCCTCCCAGGAAAGAGGGAGAAGCGTCCCTTTCTGCATCTTCCTCAGTGTGGAAAGGGATAGCATTTAAACTTGTTTTGACTGCAGATTTAACAGTGCCAGCCTGAAGTAAAAGGAATCAAATGCCCATTCTGTTGTATTTCTGCTTGGCTGGCTGTCTGTCTCTCCCAGTGGTGTTATTTCAACCTTGCTTTTGGTTGTCCTTGAAGCTGATCTCTGCATTCCCCTTCCTGCCCCTGCTCAGACCCCGGGAATAGCTGCTCGCAGGCCGCTGCCATTTCACCCGGGTACTCAAAGGGTGGATGTGGCACCCCACAAAGTCACTGTTTGTTGCTTCCAAGGGGAAGAAAGTGAGAGAGGAGTACCTGCTCTTCAACCCTACATATTAGCACTTGGACAGCTAACGGTGTCTGTTACTTCAGTGGTTACACATTTGCCAGCAAAGTCTGAAGTTACTTGTAGCTTTATTTATGTAGGTATTCATGTATACCTTTACTTCTAGTTTGACAGTTTATCCTGTCATGTTCCTAAATCAGTTGCTTTGCCCGTGCTGTGTTGCAAATAAATTTAAAACTTCACTGACTTGAGCCAACACGCAGGAGTTGCAGCCTCCCGTGCTCTGCAGTGAGCGCCTGCGTGAAGTCGCTGCTGAGACCCCTGCATAGCGCTGCGCCCCTCCGAGCCCGCCCTTACCACGAAACCAAGAGCGCATCGGCCAGCCGGTCATCCACAAGCACTGACCAGGCGGCATCCATGTAACTAGTAACAGGGCCTGGGCTGAAAACTGTTGGTCTTGGTCTGAAAACCTTGATCAGATCTGATCTGAACTGGTTGCCTGGGAAAGCCAGGCAGGGATGTTGAATCAGTCAGTGTTGCGTTTCAAAAGGAGTAACTTTCAGGTATGTAGTGATGCAATTGTAAAAATTGCTATATTTCTGTATGCAGAAGTATACCTTCAGGCAGAGTATATCTCTGCCTTTGTAAAATAAGGCACTCAGGGGCGTTGATGCTTTGTCAGCCAGTGCCCAAACATCCCTGACATCTTCCTTACAGAGCTGCAAAGTTTTATTTCTATCTGCAAGATAGAAATAAATTGGCTTATGCTTTGAAGCATGTAACAGATTCAGCTGCCAAGTGTAATCCTAGTGAAAGAAGTATTCCCTAAGCATGCAAAATCACACACCTTCCCCCCACCCCAAAATCAAAGAGAAGATTACCGTAGTGTGCTGTTGAGAAGCGATGAAACGCTTGGGTGTTTCATATGATGGGAAGCTGGTGTTGCTGACAGAGGGTCGTTCGCAGTTCCTGTAGCTCTTCACCATGTGAGCAGGCAGGAGTGTTCATGTGTAAATCACAAGGAGAGGCTGGAGGAGCAGCTGTGCATCCCAGTTCTGAGACGTAGACCTTCCTCTGGCTTTGAACTGGTTTCTTAGCCAGAGACAGCTGCAAATTCCAGGTGACACCCTCAGTGCTTCTGCTTTTGTTTCCTCTAGAAGAGAGAGAGAAATAGAATTTTTAAAAATAATTAGATGTTTGCTTCCTGCTTTTGACCTACTAACAGAGTCACTATTTTTAAAAGAGAGCATGTATTTTGTAAGACTGTGCAACTTTTCTGAGCGTAGAGTTGCACTCCCATCTACTACCTTTTTGCCTTGTGATTCTTTAGTATTATTTTTGTACATAGCCTTATTTTTAAAACACTTTTTAAGTGGTTGAAAGAAGTAGTGATTGGTTAGTTGGGAGAAGGTAAGTATATTACTGAACAAAATATTTATACCTTATATGACTTGCAGAGCAGTGCTCCAAGTTTTAAAGTTATATACAGTGCATCAACATTATATGATACATTTTATTAAAAGACTAAATATAGCCAGTTACAATTTAAATAAACTATACATATTTCAATTTCTTCGGGATGTGCAAAACAGAATTTTAGGAGTTGGGCTGCATCTTTTTTTCAGTGGACTTGTACATAAGAAATGTCACACAGTTTCTAGACATCTGTCTTCTATTTACTAATCTGCTACTGAATATCAGTCCAGGGGACAGTTGGGAGGGTCATCTGTATGCGTCGTCTGAGTCTGTCCTTATAGATACATACAGAATTCATAATATCAAATTACATTTTTCCCCTCTGTATTTTTACCCTACTCTTCAGTGATTTCATTTGGCACTGTTTCCTCCACACTGATAACCACAGGAGATGCTTTTTGTGACAAGGAGTTAGTTATTGTTTATTGCTGGTGAGTCTGGGCTACTCGGGTTGGGTTTCTGCAGGTGATGACAGAAAAAAGAAAAGAGACTTCACTCGTATCTGGTCTTTTCAGGATGAATCTTCAAGTCATGAGTGTAACCAGCGCATGATTCTCCTTTATGGTGTTGGTAAGGAGCGTGATGAAGCAAGGCATCAGCTGAAGAAGATTACCAAAGACATCCTCAAAATTCTGAATAAGAAGAGTACTACTGAAATGGGTGGTAAATGCTTTAACGCTGCTGTATGGTAGCCTGTAGCGAAGATCACGGGAGCTGTGAGGTGCTCAGCAGGTTGTCTGGAGCCATGCATGTTGATCACGTAATTTGGCTTTTGTCCCCTTCACAGTCACTGGGTGAAGTACTTGACCAGAGTCCCGCAGCACGAGGGGCAGTCTGCTGGCCTGCCTTACGGCTGCGCCGGGACGGCAAAGGGCCACTGTGGTTAGAAATCCCTATTTTCCATTATAACAACTTGGCTGTAAACACTTGCGTTAGGCTAAAGCCTGGAATATGAGTTACTGGCCAGCGAGTGATACATATTCCTTAACCTCCTAGTAAAACTGTATGACTGTTTTTCAGTTTTTCTTGGGTGTCACCTTTTTGTATTGGAATAACCTCGAAGTAGCTTTGATATTGTTACATGCTGTGGCGTGTATTTGTCCCAAGTATAATGGATTGTCTTTTAAATCAGTAATAATGCAAAACTACTAGGGCTCCATTAAATATAAAATGACCAAAGTAATTTTTTTATCTGTTAAGTTGGGGATGAAGGGCAAAAAGCCAGGAAGACCAAACAAGAAGCATTTCCAACCCTAGAGACCGTGTTCACAAAACTACAGCAACTGTCCTATTTTGATCAACATCAGGTGACATCTCAGGTACTTCCCTTGTATAAAATCGTAGCCTTTTACGTTCTGCTGTAGAGATATCAAATAGGAAGCAAATCTAGGTTTTTAGAAGTGTTTTGTATATACCAAGAATTTTCAGTGCACTGCTGCTTCGAAGGCAAGAGAAAAAATGCTGCCTTGGTATTCTAAAATACCTGCTTCAGTAGATATTTGGGTGTTTGGTTTGGTTTGTTTGTGTGTGGGGTTTGGTTTGTTTGTTTTGCAAGAAGCTTTCTGGATAGTCAACCTTTACCGTTAAAAAGCTGTATCAGTGGCTGACTGGAGAACATAAATAATTTGTTTTAAATGACAAGCCTAGTTTTCCTGGTTTATATTAGGACTTGTAAGTGTGCAAATGTATCAGCATAGGATTTCATCACTTTGTCAGGTGTTACTGTTTTTAAGTATATTTTAATAACCAGAGGCTAACATAAGAAACAAAGCTTGATGTTAATTGTTTGATACTTAATTTATAAGACATCTTTAGATCTGGTCTTTTGAGTGAATTTATTACGTGTTTTGTTGGCAGGATAACATGTTATTAATTATCTGAAAACCATCAATAAAAAAATCACAATGCAGTAAAATGAAAAGAAAAATGATTTTTCCTCTTCTTTAAAGCAAAATACCCCGCAGAATAAAAATCAGTATTGCAGATGTTAGGAACCATTTGACTCTGAGCTGTAAAGCAGCAGAACAGCATTTTCTGTGTTGTCAATTTTGAAAATAAAATGGCATTACGACTGCGTTGCAGGAATATAGAGCAATAGATATACTCATGCGTGATTTGTTAGTGCTTTTATCTGCAAAATGCTGTCACTTGCTATTACCACTTACATTAGTGCTCCAAAAATCCTATTTTGTATCTGAGAAGCCCTCAGTCACCATATGACTTTTCAACATTTATTTTCACAGATCTCCAGTAATGTTCTCGAACAGATAACTAGTTTTGCCTCAGGAACATCATATCATCTTCCCTTGGCTCATCATATACAGCTCATTTTTGATCTCATGGAGCCAGCACTGAACATCAATGGACTTCTAGACTTCGCAATACAGGTAAACAGAGTTCATTTTTTTGGGGGGGTTATGTCAGGATAAAGCTGTGATATATTTTCTGTAAAACCAGGAAAAAAACCCAAGAGCTGGACTGCAGATTCTCCTGATTTGCTGCCATGCGCTTTTATCTGTTTCAGTTTCCTGACCTCTGAAACAGTGCCAGATACTTCTCCTTCTGTCTTACTTTGACAATTATGGAGAATTAATAGATGTATTTTATTTTTAAATCTTTCAAAATTAATAAAATTCTGGATTATTTTAGCACAAAGTATTTTAGGATGGGCTTCACTGTTTCAGACTGAACCATCATATTACACAGTAAAGCATCTGGGTGCCAGAAGTGCCATGTATTTCTGAAGAGCAGTTCTGAGGGACTTTTTTATACTTTAACAGTTTACTTTGCTCCCTCGTTCCCTTGTTCTGTAGTGAGTGAGGAATTTCATTTTTGTTGCCATGTAGTTTTTCCTTAATGTATTGGGTTTTTGCACCTATTTTACATGTTTAACTTGGAAGTTATTTTCAGTTCATTATTTTTGTGTATGCATTTTCAGCTGTTGAATGAGCTGAGCGTTGTGGAGGCAGAGCTGCTGCTGAAGTCGTCCAGCCTGGCAGGAAGCTACACAACAGGGCTGTGCGTTTGCATCGTCGCCGTTCTGCGGCGTTACCATGCCTGCCTCATCCTCAACTCAGAGCAAACTGCACAAGTCTTTGAAGGGTTTGTGGCAGCTACAATTTTCCAAAAAGTATTTTTGGTGTTCTCTCYTAAGCAAAAAAAAATGCATTTAGGTTCAGGTAGTGAGACCAACTATCGCACTGCTATTGGAAGGCTGTAAGTGAGCTCAGGTGAGTGGAGCGGATGGCTCACCTCTGCAGCCTGCTCCCCACTGCTGGGGGCTGGTGGGACCTGCACACTTTGTAACGTAGGAAAAGGGGGGAGTTGTGTATCTTGATTTCCTACCCATTCGCCCCATTCTGCCCTGGGCTCCACAAACGCCTCTGTGTCCTGTCCTCCCTGGGGCCCAGGCAAGCACACAGGTGACACACCAAACTTCACGTGAGCCCCGTCAGCCTGTAGATGCAAGGTCTGTCATCACATTGCCCAGCTGATGGTGGGGTTTATGTGATATGTAACAACATGAGAGACATTTCTAAGGTGCGTTGGAACGAACTCAGAATGGTTTTGTTTTTGCAGGTTGTGCGGGGTGGTAAAGCACGTCGTTAATCCCTCAGAGTGTTCCTCCCCAGAAAGGTGTATTTTAGCTTACCTCTATGATCTGTACGTGTCCTGTAGTCACCTGAGAAGCAAGTTTGGAGACCTCTTCAGGTGGGTGGTAATGGGATTTTTCTCACCACTGCCTAGCCTGTAGACTGATGCAGGCTGCTGTGGTTTCAGTTCGGTTTGCTTTCCGTGGAAAATACGCCGTTGCCTTTGCTGCTTTACCTTTACTGATACAATTCTCTTGCCTGTGCCAGCGTGGCAGCACAGCGTGTGGTCCTGAGCCTGTGAAGTCCTCGCGCTGTGCCGGTACCTGCCGTGGAGGAGCAGAGACTGAGCCCTCCTTGCGGCGCTGTGGTTAGCTTAGCGGGTTGCTTCAGCAAGCAGCGCTGGCGCGCAGCGAGCAGGCGTGGGGCGAGGGAAGCGGCAACTGTCAGCGTCAGGTCGGCTGCTGAGGCAGCTGTGCCGCGCAGCATTGGACTGCACGGGTTGTGATGTGACTGATTTGGTTTCTATAATGCATTAGCAAATTGGCTGTAATACATACAATGTTGGATGGAAAATAACAAAATCTTAGCTGACGCAGCTGTATTATTCTATTAAATATTTCCTTTGATGTGGGGAGAGGCACAAACATGTTTGAGTTTGTGAAGTTTTATGCTCGAATGTTCAGTTCCTTGATTTTTAAATTAAAAAAAATATTTTAGGTACCCATAAGCTGTATTTTTGGCTCTGACTTTCTAAAGGGGGAGTGGAAACCTTTCATATGCAAATATGCATCTTGTGAGAGTTACAAACCACTTTGGTTACTGTTTCCCCTCCTAGTTTATATACCTGGTTTTGGTTTGCGTATTTCAGATTTGTGGTTTTCATTTCACAGGGAGCAGGAAAAGAGTTCTCAGTAATAATATTTTAATAGGTTTACAAATACATGGGAACAGTAGCATTTAGTATGAGAAACACTAGGAAAAAGAAATATGAAATATAGAACTACAGAAGTGTCTTAACTGTATGTTCATTTTTCTACTTAAAACCTAAAGTTCAGTAAGACAATAAAAAAATAACATTTTTATTAATACTAACCTACAATAGCAAATCAAAACATCATCTAGTAATATAGAGATAGTTAAGGTATTAAATCATATATTAAATATATGATACACAGCACTTGATTTGAAGCCCCTTTTTTCAGACAAGTGGAGTTAGAAATTCTCTGAAAACTGGTAATAAAATTTATGTATACATTTTTTTAAACAGTTGTGTATAAGGTAATAGTGCTACACTCATTTTCTTCTTGGTTTCCTGGCTACAATTGAAACAAAACAAAAACCACTTGTCTGTTTACGGCAACTTTTTTAGGTACTCTTTAGCACGCCGTAAGTCCAGCTATTTCTCTCTCTAAGTCAATTTGAAGTGACAGTAAAGTACAGTTCATAAATGTTCAAATTTAGAGACTTACCTTCCTTATATTGCAGTGCTTCGAAATGGCTTCTAATATCATCTGCAGTATTTCTCATGACTGGGTTTTACTAAGTGAGCTGCATGTTTTCGTTTGGTATGCTTGGTATATTTAGTTGTATTCACTCAACTTCCTTTTTTAAATCATTCCTTCACTTTTTTTTTTTTAATCTTATCTTCTGACCACTCCCCCAGTGTTACTTCTTGTGCAAGTACAGTTTCAGAGGCTGCCTTGCTCACATACTCAGTATTGTATTGTTTGGGTTTTGGACCTTTCTTTTTGTGACCCATGGGGGAGTGCAGGTAAATGCTGTGGTGACACAGTGTTGGGGACGTACACGTGCCCAGGATGCTGGTACATCAGAGTCCATTTAAATAGTGCCAGATGTTTGAGGTATGGGGTATTTGTTTCCCACTGGCTGGTTTTCTTTCTTTGCTGTTGCACTGGCTGTTAGAGCAAAGGGTTAACGTCAGGCATTACCCTTCTTGTAGATTAATTATCCTGCTAATGGCCTCTTCCTCCTGCCCTGGAGCATCCCGATGAGGAGCAGCAGACGCAGGGGTTGCGCAGTGACAGGGTGTCTCCAGGGGTGCCCTCCAAGCCCTGCGTCCAGGCGCTGCTGCGCACATCGCGATCCTTCCTCAGGTCACAGACGCCTTCAGGCGGCACAGTGCTTCCTCTGCCTTTTCATCCTGGGGTCAGTGGAGTTCTGAAAAATTCCAAAGGTTTCATGTATTTGAAGTTAATTTCAATTAATAGATTTTTTCAGTAATGAGGAAGTCTTCCCAGTTGGGATAATTAGTGAAATTTGTCCATACGGGTGTTGTTTCCAGCTGTGGTATAAAACCCAATGCTTGAGACAAATGCTTCTTAGAACATTTTGTGTGTGCAATTTGCATTCTTCACTAACACCTTTTCCCCCCCTCCCCCCTGAAGAAAGCCAATTAACATGTAGGTATTCCTAGCCTGGAACATTTCTTGACCTTTTGTCATAATTGTTAATGTCAAAATATGACCTTTAAGTATCTTCTTCTCTGTTTACTGATTTYGTCTTTCAGAAAGTTGTCTGTTATGTCATATTATTACCAAATGTAGAGTTTTTAATTTAGATAAATTTTCTCATTTTTCCTTAATTAATTCTTCTTACCACTACTGCAGTTCACTGTGTCATAACACATAAAGAGGGGGAGCAGTGTTATGAAGCACTGTTATAGTTCATGGAGAGACACCTGATGCTCCAGGAAGTTATTGCTAGTGAGGAGTGAATGTGGTCCTTTCAGTCATAGAAATGTCATAGAAGCGATTTGGAAACTTGAGACTTTATTTGCAGGAAAACTTGAATGAAAGTGATGTATCAGCCTTATTTTCTGGTACATGCTCCTTATCAAAAATGAGTTTGAAAATGTGGGAATGGTAACCAAACTAGGATTTTCTAATCTCACATGGTATGTTCAACAGTATTTCTGCAAAGTACGTTTTTTGGCAACTCTCTCTTTTTTTGGTCCTCAGTAGCGCCTGTTCTAAGGTGAAGCAAACGATATACAGCAATGTTCAGCCTTCAAATTCCAATTTACTGTGGGACCCAGAGTTCATGCTAGATTTTATCGAGAATCCTTCTGCTCACAGCATTAACTACTCAATGCTGGGCAAGATCCTGAGCGATAACGCAGCCAACCGCTACAGCTTTGTCTGCAATGCGCTAATGAATGTGTGCATGGGGCACCAAGATGCAGGAAGGTAAGGCAAACTGTGCTGGAATTGGAACTGGATGGATTTTTACGTGGTATATATGAGATTTCTTTTCACCTTTTTGTTTTGTGTCTTTTTTGCAATTGTTTTCATTCATTACTCTTTCTGGATGCTGAAAATTTATTGAGTAAGATTCCTCTGAGTTATTTCATTAAATCAGTCTGCATAATTTAACAGAAGGGAATAACAAGTAGAAAGTACTCACTGTAAGACAGTCGGTAAGCTTTTTGTATCAGCAGCGTTTCAGACAGAACAGGTCAGCACAATCTTTGCTCATTAGAAGCCTGTAAATGAGGGAGGGCTCTGCATTAGGTCATTTCCTCCTTGTGATGAAATCGGTGTTTAATTTGTTAAATGTGTAATTTATTAATTATGGAATTCATCTTCATATGTAATTATAGATTTTCCAAAAATATTTTTTAAAAAGTATTGAGAATTTTATTGGATAGAAGCTACTAGAGTTATAACAGCTGTCAGTTATATTTTAAGAGTAGCTTGGACCTCATGGTGCACAGTTCAAGTCGATCTCCAATGATTAGAGTTAAGGACGAGCACTTCATGTTGTCCAGCACTGTCTTACTGTGGTTGTCTTCTCACACCAGCAGGTGCTGGCTCCTGTCACAGTCAGGTGGAGCTTTGGTCTGATCCAGCATGACACTTCTTGGGTCTTAAGCCTATGTTAGATCTTTTTAGATGATCTCAAGGTACTGACAAGAAGTATAGTGAAGAACCCTTGCAGTAAAACAGCTTAACATCAGTGTCAGGGTTTTACACTGACAGTATGTTTTTATTCATAATTCAGATGTTCTTCTCTCAGTTGCTTCCTCCTTCCAGTCTGTAAACACATAAACTCTGCCTTCTTGTGCAAATATAGCACTGCCGTGTTGAAACTGTTTTACCCTGGTTTTCCATTCTGCAGAGTCGGTGATGGAGGGTGAAACGGACACTGATTTTTGGATCTAACCTTTACCTCTACCCCCAGCACCTTTATTCCTCTTACGCAATCAAAACCACCAGAACTTGGTGTTCTGTTCTGATTCTGTTCCAATTTTTATTAAGAAATTCTTAGTCTTGATAGTTAGGCCTAGATGCAGCAGTAGCTGACAGTCTTTTTAAAGGTTGCTGACAGATCACAAAGCTCAAGGAAATTGTGGATTTTTTTTTTTTCTTTTCTTTTCTGATTGACTCCTGCCCAAAGTGTGTGCAGTTCCTGTATCCTTCTCCCTGTCCCCAACATGAAGCCATCTCTGAAACGTCCAGAGCAGGTCCACAAAAACGGTCAGAGGGCTGGAACACCTCTCCTGTGAAGGAAGGCTGAGAGAGTTGGGGTTGTTCAGCCTGGAGGAGAGAAGGATCTGGGGGAGACTTTCTTGCAGCCTTTCACTATATAAAGGGGGCTTATAGGAAAGATGGAGAGAGACTTCCTACCAAGGCCTGTAGTGACAGGACAAGGRGTGACAGTTTTAAGCTGAGAGAGGGTAGATTTAACTTGGACATAAGGAAGAAATGTTTTACGGTGAGGGTGGTGAGACACTGGAACAGGTTGCCCAGGGAAGTTGTAGATGCCCCATCCCTGGAAGTGTTCAAGGTCAGGTTGGATGGTGCTTTGAGCAACCTGATCTAGTGGAAGATGTCCCTGCCCATGGCTGGGGGGTTGGACTATAGATGATCTTTAAAGGTCCCTTCCAACCCAAACCATTCTGTGATTCTGTGAAATGTGTGGCATCCTTGGCAGAGCAGAGCAGCTGAGAGGAAGCAGTTTTGTAAGAGCAATGAAGGGGAACATCTAAATGTGGCCAAACGAGTTTCACTGTGGAACAGAGAAAAAATAACTTGCACTGGGATGAGTCAACTCTGCTCAGTTTTTTAAAATGTTGCATAACTCTGAATCATACACCGAATCGCACATTACGTATGCGATCTATGAAGTAAAATTCATTAATGCCAGTTGATTTTGTGGCTCTCTCCTCCCTCCTAAACAGTAGTGCTGGCCTGGCAGAGGGAGGGAGGGCTCCTGCAGTGACATGTCACCAGTGACCTGGGGGCTGGGGAGACGTGCACCACACGCACCACTTTCCCGTGACATTTTTGTGTGAAAGAGGATGGAGCTGCTGTTTGTGCGGCAGCACTGAGGAAAGGCCAGAGCGTGCCCCTGTAGAGAGGGGCAGGTCATCTGTCATGGTGGGCTGCAGGCAGCGGGGGTTTGGGTGCTCCATCCCTCTTCCTGGGCAGCTCAGCACAGGTAGGGAAGCTGGTACGAACACAGGGCATACAAAAGTAGGGTTTACACAAAATAAAGGCCCTATGCTACTGTAGATTGGATGGATGCAAGTTATAGGGTACAAGTCACGTACTGGTTTTTTTCCAGATGCTCCAGTTGTCCACAGCTGAGTAACACTAGGTTATATGTACAGTAGCATAAATCACATTTGGACATAAACCCCCACCTTTAGTAAGGAAACGCCAGTTCTTCTGCCGAGCACTGATCTGCTTTGACCTAAATATTTATTATATCTTGATTCTGTATTAGTTTTTCTCTTCTTTCCTAGGATTAATGACATAGCAAACCTTTGCGCAGAGCTGACAGCATGCTGCACGGTGCTTAGCTCAGAGTGGTTAGGGGTTGTAAAAGCTCTTTGCTGCTCTTCAAATCATGTCTGGGGTTTCAATGATCTGCTCTGCAGCGTGGATGTAAGTTCAATGTCTTCTGAAGTACCTGTTAAACCTATTTACCTAGGGTGCACTTAGAAGGATAGTAAGGTTTCCGTTCAATACAAAATGCCGAGCACAAATTTAGTCCTGTATCCATTTGAGTTTTCAAGGCTTTTAATGAGATTCCTGATTGATTTTTATTCTTTCCTACATCTTCAGGGTTAATGTAGAATTTGAGCAGTGCTTAGAGTTTTCTCTTTGTAAATTTTTTTTTCTTTATTACGAAATGATACGGAATATCAGAGGTACTCTTTGAAAGGAGGAGGCATGTCCGTATACTTTTTCTAAAATGCTGATGGATGTGCAAATAACTATCTCTATTTTCAAGACCTTGTTTCGGTGTTGGCTCTTAGATTGTAGAAGGGGTGGTACACTTTGTTGTTCCTTAGTCACCTCGTGTAAGTTACCGTAGTCCTGTTAAAGTCAGCAGGATTACGGTGACTAATGTCCAATATCTGATTCCATGTATTTATCTATAGTTTGATTACATATGCCTTTAGGAACAGATTGAAGCTGTGTACATTGGGGACATATTCTTGTCCTGAAGCTAAGGAATGAGTATTGATGTTATCAGTTTTTATAGAATGATAAAATTTTCTCTGGTTTTTATAAGACTAATGGTTTTTTATTTTAGAATTAATTTGTGATATTTGAAATAGGTGTTTGTTACAATTAAGTTAAGAGCTATCAGTATTTGCCATAAAATGTTTGGGAAATGCATTAAAATGTAGACACAAATGCTTATGTGTAAAAAATTTTACTGTTTATTCTTCTAGTCAATTCCTTAATAATCGCGGCAGTGGTTTGTGCACTGTTATGTGAAGCCTTGCAATGTTTTTGCTTCAAGGTGAGTGACCTGTCATTCCATGATTCCCTGGCCACTTTCATTGCCATATTGATTGCCCGGCAATGCTTTTCTCTGGAAGATGTAGTTCAGCATGTTGCACTGCCTTCTCTTCTTGCAGCTGGTAAGAAAATACCAAGAGAAAAACTTAAAATTAAAAACTTAAAACTTCTTAAGAAATCTCCATTGATTGAATAAGTAGTGTGTTCTGAACTGCGTTCTTGTATGGAATGCCACCTATTGTGCATTGCAGCGTGTGTGTCCCTGCAGTCCCCAAAAGGAGCGACACCAAGTTAGATCAGAGAACCCACATGTGACAAGTGGTATCAGAGTTGCTGACAGTGCACTGTCCCCTTCTGTTATGCAGCCTCACCTTTGGCTCACGACTCTTTTCTGCTCTACGCTGTATGCTCAAATGTCTGCCAGATCTACTCAGATTGTGCATTTCCTTCTGGCATCAGTCTGCCTGATGTTGGCATTTTCTCTCTGACCTCATTGTCTTCGCCTCCAGCCCTGGAGTACTGTAGCTGTGGTTCTCTTTGGCCACTTCACACATTTCTTTTCACTTTCTGCTTGGATATGTGTTTATTATTTCTGCTTTGACTGTCAAAAGCCATTTTAACCATGTATTCTTCTCTGCCATTAATTAGGTCTCTTGCTTACCAAAAATCATACTATTCTTCCCTGTTTTTTAATGACTCAAGGCCATAAATGCTGATTCTTGTGATGAAATTATTGTATTCCCATTTAAAATGGGGCTGTGAGGTAGAACATTTCCAGGCCTGCCACTGGGACTTGTGAGGTCCTGGGCAGATGCCTTATGTCCATGTCCCATCTTCCGTAGCCTGTGGAGATCCGGATGCCGAGCCTGGGGCAAGGATGACCTGTAGGCTACTCCTGCACCTCTTCAGGACACCCCAGGTCTGCCTCTTTCCCCAGGGAACAGGTAAGTTGCCTGCTGCGTGGTCCTTTCATTTCAGAAAGTGAACCCAGATGGTTTTTGATGGCTTCAAATTTCATGTGTGAAAATATCCATAGTGCAAGTAAAATTATAGCCTGTTTAAAATTACATATGTTTCACTAGTGAAAAGTTGATAGGTACTATTCTTACTTGTTTGGGAAATGTTTTATATGCATGTAAAACTATAGAAGATTGCTGAAACTTATTCATTATCAACACCGTCACCCAGGTGTGGCATAATGTTGACATAAAACTCAGCCATATTAATATTACATCTTAAAAAAGAAAATTAAGTTTTAACACAGCATCTGTGTAGACTTCAGCAAAGAGGAATACATTTAGAAGAACTGTTCTGTCCTGTTAGTTCTCGTTTTGTTTTGGAATTTCATTGGAACAGTCATGTGAGCCTGGGACCTATTAATACTGCTTTTGTGCCGGTGCTGCTGTTGGCAACGGTAGTACGTATCACAGTCCCCACCTTCCTCTGTACCAAGTACTGTCGGGGCAGTGACAGCTCCTATAGTGGGTCATCTCACAGTGATACAGAAACTAGTAGGGATACACATCATGCAGTCTGGTAGCCTTGCATGTAAATTGAAATTCAATGTGATTTTAAATAGGGTATAATAAAGCATCTAGTCCAACAGAAGAAACATGAGGAAATTAGTTCCCAGAATACATTAATGTAGTTCTCTTTCCTTTTAAATTTGAATACTCTGTGGTCTGACCTGTGTATGTTTGCTACAGACCGAAAGAGGAAGGAAAAGGGCAAGGAACAAGCACCTAACAATTAAAAGGAAACAAGAATGGAAATAACCTGTGTTTTGACTTATAAGCGAATTTCAGCAAGTTGGATGACAAGACTATTTGTATGCGAAAATGAAATTGAAAGAAAAACATTTTTTCAGCTCTTAAGTGGTGTCAAATTCTTCCATCTAAAAGTAATATTAGTTTCTTTTTTGACCAGAAATGAATGAGCTTTTGTTGCATATTTGAGCAAAATAGGTAAGAGCTGTGAAGAATACCGTCTGAATAACAGAAATATGTTACATGGTCCCAGGCTTCCCTAGAAATAAAAATAGATTTGAATGGATAGGAGAAATCATGTCTGAACTCTAGAAAGTAGTACAAATCAAACAAAATGTGACCACATTACAGACTTTTCTTACATATGGCTCAGTTAACCACCTCAGAAAGGTGGTAGATTCATCCTTCCTTTCTCCTTCCCTGTCTTTCAGTCTGTTTATCTTCTCCTTCAAGTTAGAAAAAGCACTCACTGACTTCTTTTGCAGTCTGCTTCTGAGCTGCAGAATTAGGCTTAACTGTGCAACAGGCATTTATATTAATTAATTTTGCCTCATTTGTTATGAAGGCTAGGTGAGGGAAGTAATTCCCTAAATCTGTGAAGTCAAAACCAAAATACACTTTAGTGTCTCATTGTGGTTAAATTCACTGTTTACATGGACACAGTGAAATGCCAGGCTCCTTTTTCTATTTAAATGATCATAGCTTATTATCAATACATTATAACCATGTGTCCCAGTTGATTTTAATGACTTACCTGTTGACCTTCAGTTTCAATTTCAGAAGATTCAGTTCTTCATTCAGTCATTGTACTTCTATAGCTATTCTAGATGAAAAGGATTTTGTACAAAGGAAATTTTAGTTGGTAAATAACAACCATTTTCAACAAGATATATTCTTCTTTCCATAGGGAAATTATTTCCTGGAATTCGTTCTTCTTGCGATCGTCACCTCTTGGCTGCTGCTCACAACAGTATAGAAGTGGGAGCTGTGTTTGCAGTCTTAAAAGCAATTTTGATGCTTGGTAAGATTATGCAGAGTCATGTCTAATGTTTTTGTTCTAGCGTTTGGGTAAAAAACAGATTGTGCTAGTTCACTTCCCTGGGAATGCTTCTGGGAAAGGAAAACCCTGATGACAGGAGAAAAATGTGGATGCTGTCCGTGCTTCTATAGCATGTGAGTAGCATTTCCCGCGCAGGTCAAGAGACAGAATTTTTCTCTGGTGAGTCAGCCCCAGCTGATGAGGCTTTAAGCAGATGTGACTTTTTCACATTTTGACCCCTACCCCTGCCACCAAGTCCCAGTACATTTCAAACTCAGGCGAGTCCCTCTTAAATATAGAGAGGAAGTACGGTCTCAGATAATTTTTCCCACCTTTTTCTGTGTTCTACCACAAATCATGTGTGTCTGTCATTGTGGAAGTTGCAAAGGAATCACTGCTAAGCAACTCTCCACGAACGACAAGTGTGTTATTTTTCCAAACAAATAACTGCCTCAAAGCTTTGGTTTGGCTTAAGTTCAGTTAAAGCTCTTGTGACCTATGGTGATGTGTATTTTTGGAGCTAAGTAAATGTCCAGTTAAACAAGCAAGATCTTCCAGATGTGGACATACCCAGAGAGGTATACCTCCAGCTAGAGTGCCATTATTATATTCTCTGTTGGCCAGTGTCTCAGAACTGTCTTAAAAACCCCATGATCCTTAATGATGTGACTATATTGGGAAAGGTGTTAGCTATCTGGGATGGACTGATGGATTTGAGAGTGAGTTTGAAATACGTTTATGGCAATTATCTATGTTCTCTTGCTATTCAGAGTGCTGAGATTTGCTATTTTTCTTCATTAATGGTGTGTAGTGTGAACACTTGTTGTTTTATCTCTATGCAGGGACGTGGTTTGGATAGGGTCTGGTGCAGGGTGGTATGAAGGAAAATTCGGACACACGGTTTATTTGTGCCTTCACTGCAGAACATCTCCTCCTATACTCAAAATGTTTTATTTGTAGATGTCTCTTCTTGGCACCCTGCATTAGTTATTTAAAAATTGTACTTGATTTGCTGAGGAAAAGCATCAGATAAATGATAGCTGTTGCAGTTCTATGCTGAGGAAGCTTTGTGAGTAGAAATCTATGTTAGAAAAAATAATCTCTACCCACAATGAAAGATGGTGCTGCAGTCAACTGCTCTAGGGTGTATTAAATGTCTTCACAAGTTTTATCAAAGCGTTCTGGGATGGCTTTAGCTTCATGTGTGGCTTGGTATCAATCTCTTCATCGTATTATTTGCCTGCCGGGTTCTTCCCTCTTGTCCTTCGTGGGTACAGATTTGGGCTTGATATGGCTGCGCTCACAAGCTCGTAAGATGCTGGAGTGCAGGGAGGGTGTGGATGGGCTGTTTGCTGCTGCCACCTGTTCACGTGCGTTGGGCACAGACGTCCGTCGGCTTGTTTCCCACGCTCTTCGCAATGAGCTTGTCCCAGGCTTTGGGTTCTGTAGGGCTTGATGTGTCTGCTCTACAGCCATTGCGTCAGTGGTACAGGGGTTTTCGGATTTGCCTGGATTTGGGGGAACAGTGGGATTATAACAGCTTTCACTTCTCAGGGTATGTTCTACTCTTTTGCTATTGGCCTACTTAAAAATAATTTCTAATCTGTCTCACGAGTGACAATGCTGTTTATTCAGTCTCTCCCCTCTCTGTAAGGAGTTGATTCCTTGTGCTGCAATGGGCYGTGCAGAGGAGGTCGGGGCAGGAGCATGCCTGCCGTGGTGGAGAGCTGGGTGAGCCTGCTGGGCCCGCCGTGCAGAGCTGGCAGAGGGGTTGGGGATGAAACATGTGCTGTTGGGTCACAGCCACCGCTGCCACCCAGGGAGGTACTGTCTGGGTACAGGCTGGTCTGTCACAGCGAGTCAGGGCTCTGGTTTGGATAGACTGTTAAATACAAGTTCAGTCTTGTTAAAAAAAGGATTGTATGCTGTTTATTTAGGAGTAACTCTAAAGCAGCACAAACCAGGGTGAGGGCACAGGCATTGTCTGTTTTTCTTAGCAGTAACTCTACTAAACCCTCATTTTATTTTCGTCCAGGGTAGTGCAGTACCGGGGAACACAGAAACAGTGATGGGAGAACTGAGTGCGCAGGAGGACCCAGTGCACTGTGGTGTTTCGAGCACTCTGTGTAAATATGTAGTAGTATGGGGATGTGGCTGCAGCTGCTGAAAGGCTGTCAGTATCCTTGGTGCAGTAGTTTGAAATATTTTGCTGGTAGTTGTAGATTTTAGCAAAAAATCCTAGCATATGTGTAACCAGAGGCCCTGGTGTGAATGTGTGTGTGTTTGAGTGGCTGAAGCAAGCCATTTAGCCTTGTCATGTCATGTTAGTTGTTGATCTTGATAGTAAACTGAGGGGTTTTCTAAGGGATAACTATCATATGTGGTGCATCAGTTAAGATCCACAAGAATTTCTGCTGACTTAAAACATTCRGCTATGTTAGCCTACTTCTCATGCAGACTGTCGTCATGCACGCTCCTGGATGGCCTTGCAGGCTCTAGGGTGTTATTATGTGCAGCAGTTTGGGCTGTTTTCCCCACTACTACATGCTGTAGTTGCATCTTCTTCCTTGTCCAAGGTTTCAGGCCCATAAACACATAAAACTTGACTGCCTCAGGTCTGATGTTTTTGCGTCTGAAGTATTTTTCCTTGCTCCTCCAGTCACCCCTGTTGGTTTCAGGCAGATGGTGGTCGTAGAGCTGTGCCGGTGCCTTGCAGAGAGGACTGGCTCACCAGTGTTTGCCAGGCTCCCTCAGCGTGCTCTGCCCTTTTCCATTCCCAGGAAGATCAATCTCTCTTGTCAAGAAGTTCATAGTAAGGTGGGCTAAGGGGCCACCGCTCAAAACTTGTCTCTTGATGTATGGAGTGTTAATAAATCAAAGTAAGACAGAAGACTTGGAAAAGGGACATCTGAGAAGAGCGAGTAACCCAACCCTTCTGTATCTGCCAAAGCAATTCCATACACTCACAGACCTTTTCCTGTCAAGCACGTAGTGGCTTTATTTGTGTTTGATTTGTATAAACCTTTTCCTACTTCTGAAATATCCATTAGAAAGATGTTATGCGAAATGAAGCAAGTGGACAATACTTTGAACATGGTGATTTTCAGAGTCAGTTAGTGCTGCCCTTTTTGAATGCGACTACCTCACTCCTGCTTTACTCCTCAGCTGGCCTGTGCCTCCAAAGATGTCCCTCAGCGGGTAAGCAGTCTGGGGGCACGGGGGCTTGGGTAAAAGTTCACCCTGTGCTTCTGCTGTACAGGTGATGCTGAAATTGGCAGCAACAATGTCAACTCCTTGAAGAGTGAAGACTTCCATATGAGAGGCTTATTAGATGAATTCAACGAGGATGAAATCTGGGGTTCCTCTCACACTTTGAAATCATGCGGAAAAGCTGTTTCCATAGAAACTGCTAGTTTAAGCGAGTATGCTAGATATGTGCTAAGAACAATTTGCCAGCAGGTAATCTCTAAAACTACTCTTCTGTCTTTATTTGGAGAAACAATGTTATTTTATTTGAAAAGTGTAACATATATTTTGGTGCAAAATGAATGTTGAAGTATTTCAATATTTGCATTCTGTTTGGGTTTCCTGATTTGGACAATTTATACATGGAGTAGTATGTTATTGGGGGGGAAAATTGCTTTAGTTAGTTATTAGCACCTCCCTACACTCTATCAGAATTGAGGTGTTTTTCCTACCTGAATCTCGAGCACTTTGAAGACAGTAGGACCACTCCATCAGCTGTCTGCTCAAAGTGCTTTTGCAGCAGCATTTGTTTTATTGCAAAGTTGCTTTCAAAGTATAGAAGAATTGAGTTTTGGAAAACCTTTTAACAATCTTATACTTTCAGGTGGTACTGAATGACAGGAGACATTTGTAATCTCACATGTTGCATGAACCATAGTTCACTTCAAGTTTTGCGTATGGAAAAATCACTTTTCTGTTTAGCTTACCAAAAGTTAATATTGCCTTGAAACTATCTTGTGAATCTGTTATCTGATTACTTACAGGAATGGGTTGGAGAGCACTGTTTAAAAGAACCTGAGAGGCTGTGCACAGACAAAGATCTTATTTTGGATCCTGTTCTTTCAAACAAACAAGCACAGAAACTCCTTCAACTTATCTGTTATCCTCATGGTATTAAAGAATGCACCGAGGGTGACAACCCTCAGAGGCAGCATATCAAACGCATACTTCAGGTAATGCAGTGGGGAAAAGGTGGAAAAACTACCTGTGGTGCACTGACTCTTAACCTGTCATTCAGCAGCACCACCAAGTGACACTGATTTGCAGTTCCTGGTGCAATCAAGCATTAGATTCTTCTTTAAAGATTGTATGTGCTCATGATCCCTAGTCTCTGTGGTAAACGTTTTATAGTGTGACTTCTGGTGTCTCCTTACTTCTGATTCGACAGTTATGGAGGAAACAAACGTGCAGCACGCTCATCATTGCTGTTCATCATTGTCAGTCATTAGGAAGCCACTGAAAAGGGAGCTGCTTTTAGGGCTGCTTAGGTGGAGATGCCTACTGTCTCAGTAGGGCTCTGTGACAGTACTGTGGTGAAAGACACTCCTGGAAAAGGCTCAAACACCTTGATGGACAGTCCTAAACTGATCATTTCTTCAAATTCAGCTGCATTAGGGACACTTCCATTTCTTAAACTACAAAATGGATTTTCTTTGAATAGACTTGTGAAGAGTCAATTCGGCAATATCTGGACCAGGACAAATAGTGATCAGTGTCSTACAAAATAATCACTTCAGCTGCTGCATTTACTTTAATCGTGTCTAGATGGCCTTGTGCTAAATACAAACATGTCCACTTGGATGGCAATGCCATGGATTAATGTAATTACTAATGAAAGAGCGAATTACGTTTTTCGAATTCATGTGTAACTAAACTCAGATTTTGCAGAGAGCGAGATTTTTATTCAGAAAAGTTGCACAGTTAAAAGTATTGAGTAACGATATCAGCTGCAAAGATGTGGAAGTTAACGTACATTCTTTAATAGGTCTGATATTTTGGGACGTCATTAGACTTAAAGAGTAGTGACTGTGATGATCTGCTTATAAGATGAGGCTTTTGCATATAATGTATTCAATTATGAGATTTATTTTTTTTTCTTCAGACCTGTGAAGTGTTGACACAGGTATTTATAATGTTAATTCTTACCTAGAACTTGGATCAGTGGACTCTCCGGCAGTCTTGGTTGGAGCTGCAACTAATGATCAAACAGTGCATGAAGGAGCCTGTGAGTATTTGTTTTCAAACTTTCTTATCTAAATATTTAATGCAAAAAAGTATGTTAAATTTTAACGTAGTCCATGAGCAAACATACCATGAATGTGCTAGTTTACTTATGTTTTACTGTAGGGTTCTGGGTCTGTGGCTGAAATGAACAGCTTGTTGGATAATATTGCAAAGGCGACAATAGAGGTGTTTCAGCAATCCGCTGATCTAAACAATAACTCTTCTAACTCTGGTATAGGCCTCTTCAATCCAAACTCTGTTGGAAATGCTGACACAAGTAATACAAGACAGAATGGTAAAAAGACATTCCTAAGGTATTTTTTGTAGCACCTTTTTAATTATTTTAGCCAACATGATGCTTAATTATGTGTAGATTGCCTAGACTTTTTTGCACTTGAAACAGGAATGTACAGAAATGAGTTACCTGAAGGTTACTTCTATTTACTTTTGTTTAACAATAAATATAGTTGCTATTCTTGAATTTTCTGGAAACCAGAAACTGTGACTGCTCAGTCCACAGTAGTTACTCCAGATGCATTGTGTCAACTGCTTTATTAAAGCAGTTCAGTCTTATAACAGCTAATACTGGTTGCAAAACTACATGGATATTTTGGCTGAAATAAGTTTGTTCTACTTCTAGTTCCTCTGAGCGGCGAGGAGTGTGGCTGGTGGCTCCCTTGATTGCAAAACTGCCTACCTCAGTTCAAGGTAGGGTCTTGAAAGCTGCGGGAGAGGAGCTGGAGAAAGGTCAGCATTTGGGGTCATCTTCTAAGAAGGAAAGAGATAGACAGAAACAAAAAAGGTACGACCTTGGGAAATCCCTGTATGCAGAGCTGAAAGGTATTTTTGAAGGAGGAGTATACTGAGGACTGGATTTTGGCTTCACAAAACCTCATTGATTCACTTTTGTGGAGCAAAAAGTTATCAACCCCAAACAGGGTTCAGGTTTCATTTAGTTTGAAGAAATATCATTGGTTTCAGAGGAAGAAATGTGAAAGCTTTGTACCAMATCTTCCAGTGGCTATTCTGCAGCTTGGTGATGGGAAATGTTAGAGATTTAAAAGAATAGTCAGAGGTCTTGTTGTCTCTTCCCTTCTATGGCAGTAGGCCACTTTTCTTGCCATTAAGATCCCATAATTGTCATAAGATACCATTTAATTCCTGTTGGCAGTTAAGCTCAAGCTCACCTCTAACTTTCCAAATGCACGAGAATTTTAATGACTTAGTGGTTATTGATTTTCCTTTAGTAAAATATTCTTCCACAGTGCCTATAATTTCTTTGTATTTTCTTAAGAGTTATGATAGAAATTACATTGAATACTATACACAACAAGGTCTCTTAGCTTCAAATACCAACCATCTTTCTTTTTGTGAAGCTCTTCCAAAGTACAGTTGTTCAAAAAAACAAATCACTTCTTAAAGGCTTGTGGTATTTGATTGTTGTATATGGTCCCACCATAAGTTTCTTGTTCTTACATGTTACTCGTGTGCATTGTCTTTTTGATCACCTTCGATGTTGTCCACGCGGTATACTTTCCCTGAGCGTGGGACCAATAATKGGGCTTTACTGCTTTGTAGTACTCTTGTAAACCTGTGTTGCATGTATTGATTTTGACTTACGGTTGTCCTTAAATCCTGTGGAGCCTTTTAAATCTACTGCTGTTTTCCAGCTGCTTCCACCTAGCTCATTTTCCCTTTAAGGTTAGAAGATTTAATTTTTTTCTTTCTGTCATAATTGCAGTATGCCCATTACTCTGTGTTATGCTGGACCCTCCTAGTTCATCTGGGCTGTTTCTTTAATAAGCTGCTTACGTGATATATTGCCCTATAGAAGTTCTGTTTGCCGTGTTCAGTTTTTGAGTTAAGTATGCTTTTAGCTTTATGAATCCATCTCTTCCTTGCCCTTCTAATTAATTTGTAATACCTGCTTGATCTGTTGTTAGACAAAAAAGACATCTTGCTTTCCGGATCTCTTTGTTAGGTGTTCCTGAGCATTTCAGCACTTTTCCATTATTCACTGGCTCTCTTGCTACTTGCATCAGTAGAATGGAGTATGGAACCTCTCTCTGTCTTCCGTTTCTTTTCCTACGGGAGAGCTCTAGTGTAGAAAATCTAAACCAAGCCTTTTTCAAAGCCAAAATAAAATGCCTACAGAAACTGTCAAGCTCTTCCTCCACGGTGGTTCCTATGCACAGAAGTAAAAGCATTTATGAAGTTGTTCTAGTTGTAACAATAAATACTTCCTTGTGTGCTTTTTGAAGCTTTTCAATCTCTTCTTGATCGAAAACAAACTTTACTACTCTGTGAGTGACAAAACCAATGACACGGTAGGAAAGTATGAAATCTTATATAACATGTAAGATCTCTTTTTCTTTTTTCAAACTCTGCTTTGTGTAGCAGGGATAGCAATTGCAATAATAAGTCTTGCAAACTGTAAATTTTTTTAATGGAAATTAATGAGAAAATTAAGAGGTGTTCCTATGATGCTGTTCCTAAAATCTGAAAAATCMCTGTTTAACATGACTTTTGAAAATGCAGACTTTCTATTTTGCTCCTTTTATGGGGCCTTAGGATTTTGCCATTCCTTTATACTAATTGTCACCTAAATTGTTGAAGTCAAGTTAAATGCCAAATGAAAATAACTGTCGAAATGGATACTTGTAATAAATACACACGTGTATGTGTGGATATGTATTTATATTGTGTTTACAGATGCATGTAATTTTCAAGGAGCTTATATACCTAAAACTGCAAAAATCTTTGCATGAGCTGTTACTCAAATCCCTTTGCTGACATTTTTAACTTCTCTTCTACTTCACATGTTGTACTTCCAAATTCATCTTTGTGTATTTCTTTGTTTGTCTTAATTTTATGTTTATAATGGATACACATTAATCTAAAAAAAAAAAAAAAAAAATTTTTTTAACTCTGAAAGCCCTTGCACTGGTATGGCATGTCTCCTACAACCAGCTAAAGCTGCATCTCAGTTTAATTACACTAAGCCCGTGTTAGAATTTTAGTGGAGTTTAGGCAGCTGTCATTCTAATTAATGCTTGTAGGGGAAACTTACTTGGGATTCACTTCAGTCACTAACATGGATTAGAAATTTTAGCTGCCTAATCTCCACTAAAATTATATCCCTGGTTAATCAAAGTAGTCTTAAAATAACATGTTCTGTTTCTGAGTCAGGCCTTCAAGTGTCCGTGCAATTCTTGGTCATTCAATGCCCTGAGCTAGGTGGGTTCTCAGCAATGACATGCATAATATGTGCATTTTTACTGGCTGGTGCTCTGCCTTCTTATGTGCATGTTCTTTTAATTTGTCTGGCAAGGCTTTAATTTACTAAAACAGAAACAGACATAGATGCAGGCAATGCCACTTCCAGGGGAAAAAAAGTAGACAAAACAAGGAAGGGAGTGAGGATGGGAAGTATCAAAATAACTTTACTAATTGACTTCTGTGTTTGCCTCTCTTAAAGCATGTCTCTTTTGAGTCAGCAACCTTTCCTTTCATTGGTACTTACTTGCCTTAAGGGACAGGATGAGCAACGGGAAGGGCTTCTAACATCACTGCAGAATCAAGTTAATCAGGTAAAACAAGCACATAACCATGAGCACCCTTTGTTAGATGTTTTATGTGTCATCAGTTTTATGTGTATACGATGGTGTAAAACCAGGAAAATTACAGTGCAATGGTATGCCAAAAAGAACAGTCCAAGGAAGGAAGAATGGGGAGGTGTTTCTTCCTTTTTGAGAGTGAATACATCTTTTTTTCTAAAATTGTTACCGAGAAATATAATGAACTTGAGTCTGATTTCAGTTTTTTCCAGGAAAAACAATAAAAGGTGTTTGTCCTGAGAGGAACAGTCTTCTCAGTCTCTACCTTGATCATAAAAAGTTTTTGTAAGTTTGAAATTTTCTTCTTTAGGAAAACCCTTCATCTTCTCCAGTTGGTACAGATTAAGAGTTTTTCATATTTTAGAAAACAATAGTGCTAATCCCAGACTGGCCCATTGCCTACACCTCTTCTTTTGGATCACTTGTGCTTACTCACAACCTCTGCTGATTCTGCTCTAGGCTTCCTGCTCCCATCTGGTTCATGCTCTAGCCTACAATAGCTCCTTAAGACTGTCTTTAAAATGAATATATACAGTGCCCAGTGTAGTGGGTGCATGTTTCCTTTTTTCTGTCTCTAGTTTCTATGAATTACTGTGACAGTGAAAATTCATACCTGTAGGGCTGTTATTTTCTCATATTGCCTCTCAGCTCAGGTCCAGGCTATCATGTAGGTCCACATCCTAGTTAAATTCATTCCTTTGATGTTTTTTCCCCTGGGTATTACTGGCACTTGGGCTTTCCTTTTGCCATATGGGTTCTCCCCTGAAATGCAGCTGGTCCAGGTTCCCTAAGGTTCTGGTCATTTCTCATCCAGAGATCCCACCAGGTCCTGTTGGGAAGCTGCATCCAGTGCAAGAGATCTATTTACTTACCCATGGTGAACACTTAAATAGGGTGTTTGAAACAATATTTTTAATAAATGCATAACAAAGCTGCTTATTTTCTTTCTGCTACAACAGGACGATCTAGTCACACAATTGATATCAGATTATCAGCTCTTTACAAATAAATTTTTTCCCCCGCTAGTTTGCTTAATCTGCTCTAAGCCTTAGACAGGCATGAGGATAAAATGTTTAATAATCTTTTATGATTGCTTATAGATGATGGTCACAAATACTTAAACTTCAAAGGGAGAACATTCCTTTACAGAAAGAAAACAACCTTAATCAAATGCTTTTTCTTAGATCCTTAGTAACTGGAGGGAAGAACGGTACCAGGATGATGTTAAAGCTAGGCAAATGATGCATGAAGCCCTACAACTTCGTCTTAACTTGGTAAGAAAAACTTATGTGGTTATCCTGATGTTATAAAAAGATGTAGCAGCTACTCTGGAGTAGGTGGTAAGGAACAAGAAGCACTGTGTCAGGGCACCGTGGGGGCCAGGGCTCCCTGAGAGCTGGCAGCTCCCAGCCCCGAGCAATGAGCACCTCCACTGGTATGGGGACGGGCTGAGGCCATGCCAGGACGTCAGCCCCTGGGGGAGCTCAGGATCAGGCCCCGTGAGGGGAGCCAGGGTCAGACACAGCCCTAGCGTGGCCGCGCCGGGCCATGGGGACAGGCTGAGGGGGGCTTGGGGCTCCTGGGCCAGGGACGGGGGTGGGGGTAGCCCCAGGTGGGGCTGGCCAGGGACAGCAAGGGTGGTTAGTGCCCCCTCTGCCCTGACACAAGGGGCTCTCTGCTCCATTGGTGTTTGTCTCTGCTATTCCCATCTCTCTTGTTTCAGCTGATGCCTCCTGGCCATAACGTTTGGACATTGTTCATATAAAATTAATAGGAAGGACAGCCTATACCTTACTCATGCCTTATTTTTGTGCTGCTTTCTTCCTTTCAGTGTCCCTGGAACTTCAGAAATGTGTCATCTTTTTGTGGACATTCAAAGCCGTTGTCCACCGATTACATGGTTTATCCCCATGTAACAAGCAGTGATTTTATGGTATTAGGCAGGCAATATAGTTGAGACTTTCAGAGCTCTCGGGGAATGTAATATTTGGCTATTTAACTTACACGTGCAATTTCAGTTGCTGCTACTTGGATACATGTATTAATCAACTTAGAAAGTTTCCATCAAGTTCTCCAACGTCCTGCATCTCTTGAAGCCGCTGTACCAGACGTCAGGGCCACCATGGCTTGTTTAGCACAGTGCAGTAGGTGTGTGGAGACTACATGTAAGGCCAAATGAGGGAACACCAAGGTAGGAGTAACACTGCAGCATTGTTCTCTTCCCATCTCTTTGGAAGCTGCTTAGATGTGGCTGTGCAACCAGAGGGGTAGCCACAGCCTTACGCTGCCACTGGTTCAGGCCAAGGGGACTTGAGCCAGCTGTGACCAGCTTTGGGATTGCTGTGGCTGCACTTAAAGTAAAGCAACTATCACCTGCCGCTGAGTACCATGGAGACATGCGCTTTGTCGTGGGTTGGGAGAACTCTTGATATGGGCAATATTTGGTTTATTATTAAAGCAGCAAGATTTTATTCTTTGGTAAACCATAAACCACCTATGTAGTTCAAGGAGTAATCTTCTTAGATACAGACTTGGCAAGGTCTAGGAGCTAAAAGYAGGTACTGAGAATTGAAACAGTCTCTATATTTATTGAGCAAGACACAACCCTGAAGTAAGCTTTAAGCATGGGGAAGAATTGTGTGAAGTGAAACAACTACAAGCACAAACAGTGAAGGGATTTAGAGTGATTATAAACATGACAAAATAAAAAGATTTATTTTTGGAAAGTTGTGAAGTGGGAAACTTCAGGAAAGATGATTTGATGCAGATGCTGGGTGCAGGGATAGTGTGCAGAACAGCAAAGCTGACTAGCATCATGGTAGAGTAGGAAGACCCTGGGCTGCAGTGCAGCAGTAAGGAAAGAGCAGTGTTGTTTTGACATAAACTCTCTTAGGCATCCTGTTGTGCAATAGGGAGGTGTTTTCTCTTTTACAGGGTTGTCACTGTCTGAAGGCTTGAGCTGTGCTTTCATTAGCTAGAAGTGTTGTACCTTTGAAATTTGGGGTTTGGACTCTATTCTGACCAGTTTGGTAATCAGGCTTGCAACCTGAGCAGGTGTCTTGGTGCAATTTGCAATTGCAATTTGGTCCTTTTTGAAGGATGCGTTTTGGTAAAATGGCTCCTTYTCAAAGCCAGGGAGTATTTTACGGTATCATACCATACTGGTAGAAATAGTGAAAAATAGTTTATAGGGTAAAATATATCATTTAGCTGTTTTCATTTTCAATCAATGCTATATTGTTCTTCAGATTTTTTTCTCTTTGCACTGGACATGATTGTCTAATTTTGGGGTGTGGGAGCAAAGTGATAACTATAAAGTTTTAATTCAACACCTTTTAAGTTCTGAAAGTTTTTTCACCGACTTTAGTTTGTTGCATCAAACATGGAAGTGAAGATATGGAACTGAAGGAGCRGTGTAATAATATTTTGCTTTCCTATAGTGCCTTCTTAGGAGAAGCTTTTTGCTGGGAGCATGGGGTGGGGAGGAAAAGTTATTTAAAGTCAGCACTACAGGATGGCATTCAGTACACAAGAACTCGTGGGACTGGATAGCAGTTTTATTCATAAGTAATACATATGATAAGGGAAGCATGCATCTGTGGGATACATGCAGAGCCTTCCTATCTGCTGTATTATTTTGCAGGTAGGTGGCATGTTTGATACTGTGCAGAGAAGTACCCAGTGGACCACAGACTGGGCACTTCTGCTCCTCCAGATAATCACTTCAGGAACTGTTGATATGCAGACCAACAAGTATGTCTGTGCTATTTAAACAAGCTAATTCATGTCCTTGGTGCTTTTAAGTTTAGATTGCATGTCTGTTACTGTTAAGTTTTTCTTACCATTATCCTATTACTGCTTGAGTGCAACTTACATGCTCAGTGCTGGTCTTGGTTGGGGAGCACCTCTATTTTGGAAAGCACTGGAGCCAGTATTTACACTCTTCCTTAACAAGCATGTATCTGAGCGCTTTCCTAAGTCGGAGCCTGTAATTCCTAATGACTGTCCGTTAGCAGTTTGTGCTGTCTGTAGCTCTGAGCTGGGGTTTGTAATAAGATTTGTGTGTACGTCTTGACAGTCCACCTGCATGTATACACTGGGGCTTACGCGTGCAAGCTGAGATGTGTGTGTATGCAGAAAGCCCTGAAAAACCCGGCTTTGTCTAAAGAACTGCATCTGTGGCCTTTGCCGTGAATATCTGTCCCTGGATCTCTTGGCAATCGGCAGTTCCTCAGGGTAATACTTGTCTTTACTCTCAGCGAATTGTTCACAACTGTGCTCGATATGCTGGGCGTCCTCATCAACGGGACGCTTGCCTCGGACTTGTCAAACGCTTCCCAAGGAGGGCCTGAGGAAAACAAGAGGGCTTACATGAATTTAGTGAAAAAATTAAAAGTAAGTGTTGTGTCTTGTAATTTTCAGCATTTCTTTTGAATCGCATTCTGTGCTCATCTTTTAATCCTGTCATTTCTAGTGTCTGGGAAGGCCTCTTGGAAAAAGAGGAGAGACTGAAACAGCACTAGTGGTAACAAGGAGAAAAACAAGAAAATAAAAATACAGGAATGTGGGGGTGGAAGACAGACTTCTAGTATTTTCTTTGTATTAAATTACATTTAGGGACCCTGCAAGACACTTAGTTGCTTTTATTCATGTTTGAGACACTAAATTTGTATTAGATACTGTCCTGGTTTCAGCTGGGATAGAGTTAATTTTTTTTTCCTAGTAGTTGGAAAAAACTAAGCACCTGCGTGGTGCTTAGTTGCTGGCTGGGGTTAAACCACGACAGGTATTTTCTACATTCTGTTTAAACAAGAGATTAAAAGATAACTTACATTCTTTAAAAAAAGAAAAGAAAACAAAAAAACCTCGCAAAGCCACTTGTTTAAATTTAGTAAAAGTACAAGGAAATGATTCATCCAGAAACTGGACATTTTCTAATAGTGAAAGCAGTGCAATGTTTCTCTTCCTTTTTCCCCCCCTTTCTGTTTGATTGATTGATGTATTTATTCTCTAGAAAGAGCTGGGAGACAAGCGGTCAGAAAGTATTGACAAGGTTCGCCAGCTGCTCCCTTTGCCAAAGCAGACGTGCGATATTATTACTTGTGAGCCAAYGGGATCCTTGATCGACACCAAGGGGAACAAAATTGCAGGATTTGACTCCATTGATAAGAAACAGGCAAGAGTAAATGTTTGCTTTCATCTCAGTTTTTCCATGATTTTTGAAGCGTGGGAAATTCAAGCAAACAGGTACAGCTTGTACAGTACATGTGTTTATATGCAGTATCATAAAAGCATTGTACTTCTGCTTTACAGCTTTCTARTGCACTCTCAGTCATTACTAAAGCTTCAGCCACTGCAATGCGGTTTCTTTTAAACAGGGAGGCTTTCTATGAGCAATGATGCCAAAAGTGGGCTTGTAGAATAGTACCTGTAAAAATAGTTGCAAATGACAGACCGTTTTTTGGTATCAAATGTATTTCTGTTCCAAATATTTTTGCACAGTTTTTTTGTTTGCGTGTTCCACGTGAAAATTCTCAGGCAGTGTGTGAAACCTGGAGTGGGTTTAGGGAGAGGCACGCGGGGAGTTGTTAAACCCCAGCTGAACAGGTTCGAGCAGCCTAGTGTGACTTGGACCATGCACAGCATCACCACCCCTGCAGCAGCAGCACCAAGTGATTCCATCCCCCTCTCCCTGACAATTCACTGATACTTGCAGATAGTCTCAGAGCTTTAGATATATATGCATCTTTAACGGAAACAGTTTTATGCCACTCGTACAAATTCAAGAGTTTGGGTAACCTTTCACTTTCTGATTTGTTTAAAATTCAGTCATTGTGTTTGCTGCGTGTCCTTCCTTGTTAAGTCTGCAGAGTACATGGTCAATTTGTAACTGCTGATGTGATGAGTGTTGACATAAGCTTGCTCAATTTTGCAATATAGGGTCTTGTCTGGAGCCAACTCCACAAAAGTTGCCAAAAAGGAGATTATGTTTGACTTGGAGTTGAACAGCAGAAGCTCTTACAGAAGTATTTTTTGTAACATCACAGAAACATGGTGGGACGACTCTCACAATTGGAGTGCTGCAATGGATGGCTATAAGCTCTTCAGAAGGGACAGGCGAGGAAGGAGAGG
>JAYKAV010000689.1:999108-1035938 GCA_035582835.1 Phoebastria nigripes | reverse complement strand
TTAGGGACATGGTTTAGTGGGCATGGTGGTGTTGGGTTGACGGTTGGACTCGATGATCTTAGAGGTCTTTTCCAACCTTAATGATTCTATGATTCTATTTGCTTTTCAAGCAGAATCCTACATTTGAGAGCTCATTTAACCTGGGAACCTTTTGACCTGTTACTTGCTGGGAGGATCCTGCTTACAAAAGACAGAGGAAAAAAGGGGGTGGGGAAGTGTATTAGTTGGTTTGGATTTTTTGGGAATACGAAGGGATGCATAATTTTTTTAAGTTAATTTATTTAAAAGAGAAGGATAGAGCTTAGGATAGAGCTTTATATTCTGCAGACTAGGTAGGCATTTTTTTGTGATATACTGCTTAGGCTTATCTCCCCTTATTTGAATATGTAAACTTTTAGCAAGTGTATTCTCAGATTAGCAATTTTTGATAGATACTTGACTTCTCCTCCAAAATACGATAGATGGAACTTGAGATTTTTAGCATAGCTATAAGCAAATGGTACTATAAAAATATAATTGCTTTTATCTAGTGGCAGCCTTGGATAGAGGTTAAAATCCCACCGGTAATGCATTTGGTACATTTTGTGGAGGGGAAAAAATCCTTACTGGATTTTTCTGACTCAAATAATGATGTACAAAAGCAAGGAGTCTGCTCTAGCATTCAATTTTCTTAAAATACTAACTTCACTTCTATTCTGAAACAGGGTCTTCAGGTTTCAACAAAACAAAAGGTGTCCCCTTGGGATTTATTTGAAGGTCACAAAAATCCTGCTCCTCTCTCCTGGGCATGGTTTGGTACAGTTCGTGTTGACAGGAAAGTGATAAAGTATGAGGAGCAGCAGCATCTCCTCCTGTACCACACGCACACCAAACCCAAGCCACGGAGTTACTACCTCGAGCCCTTGCCCCTTCCTCCAGAGGAGGAGGAGGAAGAGCCCACCACACCTGTCTCTCAGGAACCAGAAAGAAAGTCAGGAGAGCTCTCAGATCAGGGAAAACTTGCCACGGACGACGAGAAGAAGACAAAGAGCAGGAAGCGAAAGTCAAAGTCAAGCTCAAGGGCTGATGTAAGTAGTTGGTGCCCGATACAAAACTTGAAATACCTCGCCAAAGCATCTGATGTTGCATGGTGCTGTCTTAGCTACCTTCAGAAGTTGTTCTGCACCTGGAGGAGCGGGTCCTAATAAAGGGAGTGAATGGAGATGGTCAGAAGGAGGGTGGATTTCTATCAAATAGAGCTCAGTGTAGAGGAATGTACTGTGCTTAGGACCTTATGTGCTATGTAAAATATGCTGGACTGGATGTTACTCACTAAATATTATTCAGGTTCCATATATGCTTTCTCTTGTTTGGTCTAAAGTACAGCTGTTATTGTTTGTATCAATTTCTAAAATTCCTCCTGTTCAAATTATGTTGAGAGCAAACATGCTGGTTCAAACCCAGGCCCCATTCAAATGGAAACCAATTTGAAAGAAGCTCTTTCACACAGATAAACTGTTTTACTGTGCAGTTTGTTCTGGTTTCTGAGACACTTTCTCTTTTGGTTTTAATGGGTTTTGAGGTGTGGATTCCTAAGCTGAAGAATGACATAGAGCATGGGTTTGAAAAACATGCCTGGCACCACCCAAATAATAATGTATGTTTCCACTAGCAGCATTCTGTGCAATTACGTCCTCTTCACACTGCTGCCAGTGTAGTCGTACATGTTATAGACATGATAGTATTCTGTTAGCATCCAGCTGGTTTGTCAATGTGTTGCGTTTCAAGTAGCTGTAATTTTAAGATCATTTTCTGGCCTTTTTGATGTTTCAGTTAAGTTCCTCCTGTTATTTATATACTGATACAGTAAGCTGTCCTTGTGCTATAGCTAATTACAGCCTGCAGAAAATACTTGCTAATAAGGTAAAAATGGATGGTGTGTCTATGAAGTTGTTAGTGTTAATTACCTATGGGCAGCCTGAGACTTAATCTGTTTTTTACATCATTGCAAACGACAATGGGAACTGTCTCTGTCCTTTAATAATTTAGTAGGAAAATTGGCATTATTTATGAGTTAGTAAGGTATGAATGTCAGTAACATTCACTTTTACTGTATATTTTAAGGAATATCCACAGAACAACCTATATAGAGTGCCTCCCACCTATTCACCAATTTCCTCTCAAATGATGCACCATCCTCAGTCTGCCTTGTGGGGTTACAACATCATGGGACAGCCACAGCAGCCTGGCTTCTTTGTGCAGAACCAGCCTCTCCCACCAGGTATGTGGAAGCTTTGAATTCACAGACATGGGGCTTTATTATTTGAGGTATGATAAAATGTGACAACTTATGACCACATTTTATTTCTAACTTTCTCCGAAGAAGGCTGTGTCTGCCGATGCCATTTATTTTATTCCTTAGCCGGTTTTTTTGAAGGGCTTTCTGTTATCAGTTGTAGGTCTGTCTCTATTAAGCTATTAAACTTTTTTGGTAGATAAGCAAAAATGACCTACTGTGGTAATAATATAAGAAAGCTGGTAGAAGTTCGATGAGGAGTGAAATAAGAGAGGGATGATTAAAAGGAACAAATGTCCTTTGGGTTATTTCTTCTTCGATTCGTGCCAAAAACCAYGGTGGCTAATTTTAACATCTGCTAGATGGAATAAATAAACCCATGGGCTCACTTTTTTTTCAGGATTTGTGATACGTACTTAATTATTTGTAGGCTTGTTCTGTTTCTTCCAGTTAATGTGTATACAATTTAACAAAGGTATTTTACTTGCTCTAGGGGGCAGCAGTTTATGATGTTTTGAGAAATACTATTCTGACCTTCTCAGATATTATGCAGGAGAAGTTTGGAAGTTTGGTTCCAGTTATAAATGTTAAATATTTTTTCTGAAGCTCCAAATACAACTAGAGCTGTATTTAAGTGTGTGAAAGTCTTCAGAAAATACCAGACAGTGGCTACAAAGTTAAGGAAATGCTGATTTTAAAAAAATATGTATAAGATTACCTTCATAAGCCTACCATACAGATAGGTACATGATTTTTATCAAATAGCATAGAGTGCATAAATTATTGCCATCTCATGATAAAATTGTCTTGACATCATAAGCCTTTCATATCATGCTTTTGATCTGACATGCAACTTCGGTTTTTCGGTAGTAGTCAAACGTGTCATGTGATGTAGAACATGCAACAGCCCATAGCCTGTTTACTTTTTGTTCTCATTTACAAGTGGTAGTCTTCAAAGTTATGTTGTCCGTTTAATTTTTCAGACCAGTAATCTGGTTTAATCCAGTCCACTGCCTTTACAGAGATAAGTTTATCATCGTTATAGTAGAGCTAACCAAATAGGAGCTGATGAATTAGCAGTGATCTGTACCAACAACATTCTTACGGAAGGCAGAGAACGCATTTGTGTTTTGGGTGGTTTTTAGGTGGTTCCAGGCTGGATCCGACAGGCTCCTTTGTTCCAACTAACACRAAGCAAGCCCTGTCGAACATGCTGCAGCGACGCTCTGGCACCATGATGCAGCCCCCCTCTATCCATGCAATCACGCCTCAGCAGCAATTGCTTCAGATGAAACTCCTGCAGCAAGAGCAGCAGCAGCAGCAGCGGCTCCTCAGGCAGCAAGCACAGTCACGGTCTCTCCAACAGGTTTGTCCAAACCCCCAAGTCTGAAGAGCAACACAGTGGTTTTGTCTTCCGTTGGGGCTGCTTGCCCTGCATAGGCTTATGGATTGGAGAGCCAGCTGATATTTACAGTTGCAATAACTCCCCAAATACTGCTTAACCAGAACCATCTGCTTTTAAACTTCATTTGCCCTTTGGTCTCTTAGCCCCTTCTATTTTTCCTGTGTTTCATAAAATCAGGTTTTGCTTCTGCTACTTGATGATACTCTTGTTCCCTGTTGTGTCACAGAGGCTTTCATAGTGGAATTGCATGGTGCTATGTGCCACCAAGCTACAAGTAAGCAGCAGACGCACAGCAGTGCTCTTCACAATTAAAAATCCAGGAAGTCCAGCAGGAGCCATTTCCATACACGTGTGCACACAGACGCCCATGTTCTCTAGAAATAGCTGGTATTTCTTCTCCAAACATTTTTACAGAGTACAGCTGCTGTGTGCCAAACCGCACATGGCTATTGTGCAACACCCTTCAGAGCGTGAGCTAGTTTCAGAATATGGCTACAGACAGACTGCTTTTGAATTGATGGCGTAAGAACAGAAAATTGGTTTTTGGATCCCAGATAACCAGCAATATGTATACAGTAGTCGGTGGTAAAACCAATAACTTCTCACCTTTATTTTAAAGTCCTTCTGTACCCATTCTTACCCTCACTGCAGTATATATTACATTGTCCTTATGCTGTCTTGCCTTCAAACTCTGTCATGTGCCCTCTTTGCTCAAAATAGTCAAAATTTTCAGCAAGTATCCTTATAGTTTCTCCCACGCTGTCTCTGTTTTGTTAGAGCTCCCTCATTGTCCTTCTCATCCCTCTTTCAGTCTCTCTGCTATGATGCATGCAAAGCCCGCTGCAGTGCTTAAATTGCTGATGGGCTACAATAGTTTTGTATGGGGCTGTTCATAATTGTGAAACTAGGAATTCCCTGTATGTGTGCTGTCTTCTACCTTAAAAAAAAAAAAAAAAAAAACAGCCCAAAAGCTCTGGATGTGTGTTTTATAATATCAGTGGTACAGTGAATATTTGATCCCTCGTTGGTGTCCTGTAGGCACTACGAGGTACTAAGGATTAGGTACCCTAAATGTTAGGGTACTGGGCTCTACAGTTAACCCTGTAGTATTTCTTACATTAGGCAGTATCTCACTATTTTAGCGTTAGGTCCAACTGGCTTTCAATTACTATGATAGAATACAGGCTTAAATAAGAGCCTTGAGTAAACAAATGATGATCGCTACTTATGGCTAGGTGGATCAAAAAGCAATAATTGAAGATCTAAAATAACTCATTATTCTCACATTTAAGAAATGCTGTTGTTTAACACTGTCACGTTTAGAGGACAAAAGATGTTGCATTTCCCTTTTGGTTTCAAACAGGGACAGTATCCGATGTGTTAAGAACAATGGTTAACTTCTGCTCTAAAGTGCTGCATAGACAGGTTGTCAGTAAGAAGAATAAACTTATCACGAAGGCATGAATCCATGCTTAAATAAGATTTATAAGGTGCCTGTGATGAACTTATTCATAAAATTTGGATCGAACTTTTACAATGTTAAAAGTTGCACTAAAATTCAACAGGGTAGTTCAGATGCATATTTCAGCTAACGTACGACATGTGCTGAATGTTCATCAGTCAGCGGTTCTGTATCAGCCATGTTTTTATTTCAGCAATAAGTCAGTGTAAGTTAAACTGATGTAAACCAAGTCAAACCAGAGCCATCCAAACCCAGCCTTTGTTTCCCAGTTATTTCCACAGAGTGGCATGCAGAGCCAGGTCCTTTGTGGTGTGCTGGGRAGTACCACAGATGGATATGTTGTTTTCTGTCTGGTTCTAATATTTTGCCTTATTGAATGTTTGGAAAGATTCATTCAGCCTGATACTTGAAAACTTTCACTGTAATGAAATGAATGAACAATTCACCAGGCCGTTCTGTTTGCTTTCCTTGTTGTCTAAGCGTGTGCTGGCAGTGCTGACACCAGAGAAACCCCTCCAAGGTCCCAGTGGCACTGGGGCTTTGCATGCTCCCTGGCACCATGGGCTGCCCCAGTGGGACACCTGCCTGCCTGCATGCATGGTGCTCTAGATGAGAAATGTGTCCCTGGGGAGCTTGTGGTAGTTCTTCCTGCAGTCCTGAATTTAGAGTAGGAAATGCTATTGCAGTGTACAAGCCTGAAGGTAGTATTTGAAAATTTAGGAACAAGGTGATCTGTAAGCATTGCTACTGTGTGGTGTATGTTGTTAGGTAGAGCTTAAATAAGGAAGGTTTCTTCTTTGGTTTTTATGTTTCTGCAGCTGCAGAATGAAATTACCTATTCAGCTTGAAATCACTGGCACTGGTGCGGACAGTTCTGTAAAATCAGTCCAGAAGGACTCTGCTCTTTAGTGCTGTGCCGTACATGCTGTGCTCTTGAAAACGAATAGCTGTGGTGCGAGGTCTTTAAGAACTATGACTTGTTAAAAAAATTTTGAGTATTATGTATAGAATTAATAGGCTCCTGTGGATGGTAAGGAGTCCTTTCCACGTTATAGAGTTTCTGTTCATAAATTTCATAAAAGTATTGAGGTTCATTAGCRTAAAAACCACCTAAAAGGACCTTGTTAGTGTTCCTAAACACCAACATTCTTTGAGTACATACAGGTGAGCTCTGTAAAGGTGCTGTACTGCTCCACTAACAATCCGAGCCTAATCGTGTATATTCTTTGTATTGTTTGCTATTTTCTCGCCTGTCCTTTTCCTTTAGGATGTCTGTAGCACTGCTGTATCCCTTCAGGATGGCTTTGACAACATAATGGTAACCACTTTGAGACCGTGAACTTCTCTTTATTTTTTTCTTTCGCACAAACATGCATTTCTTTCAACACACAGGCTGCACACTTGGCTTTTGATGAGAATGATATGCTTTGGCACTCCTCTCACCTAGGTAGCGCAGTGGCTGCATGTGGGAAGGCTGTGAATACACTTGCACACATAGAATATTTTTTTCTTACAAATATTTCCAATAACTGCATCATTGATTAATTATTTTCCTCTTCTGTTGTGTTTCTCGCTGTGAAAGATTAGAGTAGCTGCAAGATACGTCCGATGCCATGTGCATCTAAGCATGGCTGGCGTGTTCCCATTCTGCCCTCGTCTCCCCGCTGGCAGCTGGGTCTGCTCCTCTCTGCTGCCGTCCACTGTGGCAGCTTCTGCCATGACGTAAGGTGGGGTAGCGGTGCCTGCCGTGTCAGGTGAGCGGCAAGGGATGGACCACACGTCCTTTTTGGCCAGTGCATGACACCAGCGCTTCCCAGGCAGCACTTGGAGCCGTTCCTGGCATGGGCCTGTTCCCGCTGCGGTGGGATGCAGTTGTGCCACTCAGCTCAGGCAGTGAGGGTCAGCTCCTCTGGCCCCGCATGAGCTGTAGTTTCCGAAATACTTCTTGTCCCACCTGAGCACAACAGTATACTGCCTGATGGTCTGTTCCTGAGCTATGGCAGGATGTGCGGTTATTAGAATAACCATAGTTTGTTACTTCCAAAACAAGTAACAGCTAACACTTACCTGTTAAATTATTAAGTTTCATAGAATTCAGTTGTTTCTGGGGAAAAACAATGATGGCATGAAGTTTCATCCCTAATATCTGTGTTGGAAAGCTTTCCAGACATTCATTAGAAAAGCTGTTCCAGAGTTAGTTTGCAGGACTTTCATCCTGTCTTAGGGAAACTGCAATGTTGTTAAAAGCACTAATTGGAAAGACAAAGCAAAATGTGTTTTTAAAAAGGCTTTGCAGCTTACCCTGTTGTCCACATTTTATATATGTGCAATCATTCCTTTTATTACTGGTAGCATGTCAGAACAGGGTATAGATCACCATATTTGCAGTTAATTAGGCACACCTAGATACGCAGCAAGTATACAGTGAGGTCTCTCAAATCTATCATCATCTTCTTATCTAAATTATCGTTAGTGTTTCACTACCTACTTTTGAAGTCAGATTTGGTCAGATTTTGGTCAAAATCAGCCAACAGTGCCATGGCTGCTGCAATCACCTTTGCCAGTCCCAGCACCACCTAGAAAAGAAAATTCCTTCCAAATACACTATGGTCACCTACCTTAACAGGAAAAAGCAGTAAGTTTTGCTTCAATTTAAGGTGCGAGTAGAACAAAGAGAACAGTGGTTATTACTGCAGCATTGCATCAGCATTGAATAAGAGTGTTTGGGTTTTTTCTCCTTTTTTTTTTTGTTTTGTTTTTGTTTGACATGCATGCACAGTTCTGGCTTGCAGCAATTGGCTTGCATGTTTAGTTAACTCTTCACTGAATTATGCCTGGAGTGAGAAGTCCCTTTGAGTTTAGCAACATCTGCTGCTCAGGAATGCAGAGCACTCTCTCACAACACGGGAGCTTGCTCAGTGGCCGTCTGCTGCCGTGGAATAAATTGATCTGTCCCCTACCTAATGAACAGCTTTTTGCTTACGTTTCACATGTGGTTTTGTATGTGTGCTTGCCTGGCCTGGGCAGTGGTGCCTTCAGTACGGGTGCGCTGCTCTTGTGTCTCACACCCTGCCAGCTCCGCTGCTTTGTGTGCGCTTTAAATGGCGGGGAAAAGATCGGTGGACAAAACTGGCTTGTGGCTCTCTGCCCACTGTGTATTGCTGGCATCATGCAGCTGCTTATTTAGTATTTTCCTACGGAATTAGGGCATAATCCAATTTCCGTTGATATAACTTCCACTGACTTTGGAGGGACACTTTTTACACTGCATGGGCACGAGTGGACAAATTTTGCTCTTGGGCACACCAGGTTAACTGTCACCGAGAGAAACAAAAGGATAACACATGGAGCACCGCTCTACAGACCAGCTTCCACAGAACCCACAAGGTGGTTTGTATTACTGCGGGGAATAGCTTAAGGCGCCAGTTTTTCTAGAAATCAGTCATGGTTTTACCAGATTTCACCTTTGGGTGACTTCAAGTTACATCTTTATCTATCCTGTGGTTGGCACCTTATGAAAAAGTTTCAGAAGCAATTTGCTCAGAGAAATTACTGTTCTTTTTTTGTTTTTCTTCTTTAGCCTGTGTTTAAAAAAAGAAAAATCTTAAGTACTCGAGTATTTTCCCCCTGTACTTGGCTGACATCTGTTTTAGGTGCATCCCGTCTGCAAGATGTACGTTCTGTTCAGCATTTCAGTTTCTCACCTATCAGGTTGTAGTTTTGAGAGCTCCCCGTCTGATTTTGCAGATGTTTTTCCAGATAAATTTAATTTTGTCTGAACTTTTGTCAGGACTGATAAGATGTTACTCTGTTCACACCTCCTGTACTCCCTAATTTGTTTTTCAGAATTTTCCGTGAGATATTGGCTTGTTTTTAAAACAAATCCTTAGTGTAACTTCTGCCTTAGTGTAGCTTACTGTATCAGAGCTCCCTGCTGTCTTGTCTGCATCTTAGTGACCCCTTTAGCGGTGGTCCCAGAGGCTGGCACGGAGCCTAGGTAGGTCAGTCTTTTTGTTTGTTTGTTTTTCAAAGAAAGAAAGGTATGAAAAATGAGTGTGTGACAACCCTGTGGCGCCCTGCGGTAGCTTTGCCCCGGTTTTGTATCTTGTCCTTGACCTCTTCTGTCTGTTCTCTACCAAAGCACAGGGCGGTTAATCCAGCCCCGGTCACAGCGGTTCATGTCTCTTGGGGCTGGATCGGTTGAAGCTGGAACGCTTTCTCTCTACCGTACTGCTTCCCTGAGCGATTCCCGATCCCAATAAGTAGCTCTGCTTGTTTCCCAGGTCTGTCGATGAGGATGCACATATTTTTAAACCCAATCCAAAATAATAGCTGAACTGCAGGACTGCTGGTTGTGCTTACAGACTYGTTAACGTTTGGTACAGTTACCACTAAAGGGATGGGAGCAGATAAAGGAGGAGAGTTCCAATGGTGCTTCAGTAGTTTATCCCATGTGAGATTTTCTTTTCCACTGGGTAGCCCTGATGTAATGTTGCTGCTTGCAGTGAGTTATCAAAGTCACTTTCAGCCTTAAATTATAATACATCTCTGTAAGGATATCCTGATTAAAACGGCAAAGGCTTTGTTGGAGGACTTGGATTTTTTGTTTGTTTTTGTGGTGAACCAGGCAGCTACAGGGAAGGAGCATCACTGCTCCCAGCTCATGTCTGCCACTGAGCTTTTCTGAGTAGAATGGTTTTCAAAATTATCGAGTACAGCTGTGCAGCATCACAATCGCACAGAAAATACAGACTTGATTGTATCCTTGGCAAATTCTCATTTGCCAGTTTTTTACAATCTTCATTCTGAAATTAAGTCTAACATTTTAATTTTTCCTCTTTTCTGGTACTTCAAAACATACTAATGCAGTTATAGTTGAAATCTTTAAATGATTTGCCATTAATTGGGCATAAATACTGAGGCAATTTAAAATGAACAAACTAGGCTGTCTGCTGATCACAAATACAGACTGTGTTTCCAAGCTGTACTGGTTGGGAGCTGGAGGTGCTTGCATTACCCATTTATCATACTGGTAAATACCAGTATGTCATCATAAAATTTGCTAATCAGCATTTTGCCTGCTTCATCTGGGGGGAAGCTAGTAATCAGGTAGCCTGAGAAAGATACCAACTGTGTATTTATACTAGAGATTATCATTCACTCTAAGCTTCCTGTATAATTTAATGTACTGTCTTCAAGACAGCTAGAATATTTTTTTTTCTAATCCTTTGCAAAGCCCCATTTCAAAGGGTGTCTGCAAGACCTCTGTCCAGTAAATGGCTGTTTCTTCACTGCTGCAGTGTTACAGTAGTGTCAGAAATCAAACAAAAGTCAGTTCTTCCATCTCCCTATGAGTAAATACAGTTCAGCATTTTGAGCAACAGTGCTGCGTTGAGGGAAATGGTCAAGTCTCTCCATGGCTCTTTAGGACACAACTTGGTGGGGTTTGTGTCCAGAACTGGACTTGTTCGGGGTGTGGAGGCCGTATCTGATGGGTGATGTGTCTTTCAGGGTCAGCCAATGGACCAAGCTGCTATTTTCACTCCGCAAGTTCGACCCCCGTCTCAGCTTCCACAGTACCCAGGGTTACAGCAAGCACAGGTACTGCGCTATTCCCATGGAGCGTCTGCATAAAAATGCTTTTAAACAGAGCTCCTTTGCCTCCCAGCCTACTTTTCTGTGCTTGGGATGTGCCTTGTGCGTGTGGCCTAGGGTAACGGTGAGGCCTCCTTCTAGGATGCTCGCAGTCTCCGCATGCTGTAGCTCATAACCATTTTTAACGTGGTCACGTCCCAGTTTTTCCTAATGTTGTTGCTGGTAAAGGCAAGCGTACTTTAGCATTACACCTGAAATTTGGCCAATTTTTGGTGAGATGGTGGTACCAGTAACTCTTTATTATGTCGTGGTCATTCTGGTACTTGGGATTTTGGGGGGGTAACAGAGAGGTGGAGCTATGGAGCAGAGCCCCGCTCTTGCTCAGTGCCTCTCAGGGAAGGGCGGCATGGTGGAAGTTCCATCCTGCTGTGTGTGACCAGCTTGCAGCTGCCTGAACCTGCAAACAGAAGTGGGGTACAACCAGTGTGGGGGACTGACAGGTCGGTGTGTGGGTACAGCACTGCATCTCACTGACGTGCCTCTGGTTGTCTAGGCTTTGGCTCTTTGATAAAGGCCATCTCTTTCTTTTGTAGTTAAGCTAATTTAAATATGGGCACAGTGAAGTTACTCTTCTGTCTGTTTTCTGTGCAGAGCCTGCCTCACGGATACACGATGTACAGCACTCAGATGCCTTTGCAGCAGCAGCAGCCTGGTGGCGTGGTGCTTTCCCCCAGCTACAACCCCCGAGCGTACACAGCAGCTCATCCCAGCCCCACGCTGATGGAGAGGCTGCGGCAGATGCAACAGCAGCCCAGCGGATATATTCAACAGCAGGCTGCTGCGTACATCCAGCCTTTGACAGGCACTCAGCGGTGAGCTTCTGCAGGTCTCATAGCTGGTAACATTGCAGTATTTTAATGGCAACTTTGTTCAGAGATCTAAAGCTTTATTTAAAATAAAGTGTATTAATCAAAATGAGGTTAACGCTGGGTCTAATTAGCAATAAATATGCCTTTCTCTCCAATTTCCCCGTTTTTTCCCCTCATTTAATTTTTATTTTAAGTTGGTCTTGGCACACGTTGTAGCCCAGTTGTCCCGTGTGTTTGTAGAACATAAAAATTCATTTAAAGACAGCTGTTGGAGCCTATTTCACTACACACAGAGATATGGTATCACATTATGCAAACACGTGTGTGGTATTAAACAATAAAGATTCCAGGTTTATCAGAGTCTATAGTCAAGAAAACACAAGACCAACTTGGTAGTTTAACTAGCAATAGACAAATGAATTTTACTTAAGCCTGAACAGACTAAACTGACTTCTCTTCGGAAGTACAGCTGAGTTGCAGTGTCTATGAGAAACAGGAAAAATTCATTGGTAAAGAAATGTAATGAAACAGAAGGCAGATGAAGCAGGAAAGAAATCTGTAAAAGGGAGCGTTACAGAGTAAGCAGAGTGGAAAACTGGAGTTTCCAATGACTGTCTTTAATCAGAATTTTTTTTCTAACAGTCTAGCATAGTCCAACTAACAGTCCAACTCTGCTCTTAACTGAATCAGAAATTTTGCCACTTCTAATTTCCACTTCAAATAGACATGTTCAGTAGAGTGTGTCCCAAAAAACACAGGCTTAAATTAAAGAGGGGGTGGGGGTGGGAAAAAACCAGTCAAAATTTGCAAGGTCTGCCTCTGTACGCGCTGTCCAKCTGTAGCTGTGATGGAGCATCTGCGCAGCGCAGTGCTCTCCCCGTGTGTGGGTTGCAGATTCATTGAAACAGCAGAAAGTACATAGATGTCAGTCATCACAAGGTGGTCTGGCCCGTCAGCAGAGCTTCAGTCCTGTCTCGCTGATCCCATGTAATTTATCCTGGAGTACCCCTGATGAGCTCTGTTACCAAGTAGAGATATTCTTCTTTCTCTGCTTCAGCTCTAATTTGATCCCAAAACTAAAATCTCCTTTAGATGCTAAGTTCAGGTGTACTTAAATGACTTGCTCATCAGTTGCTTGTTGTAAGCAGAATATGAAGGTGTCATGTATGTAGCTATGCAATTCTCTCTCAACTCGTTATTTTTAATGAAATCAGTGTTTCTGGAATTGTGAACCTTACCATATATTCTACAATAATCACTGGCTCCTTAACTTCTTTTAAATTCTTGCAAGCCTGGATATCTTAAGAGTATGCTCAATTTTGGGTATGTTTGCACCTCTTCAAAAGTTTGGCCTTGACTTGGTTGACAGCCTTGTATGAAAACCTACAGGGTGCCTTGCGTTCGGAATAAAGCTGCTAACCTGAATTGCCCTCTCTTGACTCAGTTTTAAATAGCTCATCTAAACTACGAGCTAGCTAACATGTTTTCCCTATGTATATCTTTCTGCTTTGTCAACATTAATTACTCCCATAACATCCTAAGAAAGTATTTCTTGCTTGGTGTGTTTTTTCAGTTTTTGAGAAAGTAAAAAGTCTTTATAATCAGTTTTAAATTCATGGTAACRTAACTATGAGATGTTTTGGTTGGGAGAATGTTTTAGTGCTTATGTGGAATTCTTGCTTGAAATGTAGAAACTTATCACTCTTCCTAATAAAGCAAGAATTGAATGCTTGGATCTGTTCTTGTTTAGAGGAACATGTTATTACCTACATCAGTTACTGGGCAATAGTATGGTATGGCTTCTATTACGGAATATTTTTCRAAGCATTCATATTTGGAAATATATTCTTCCTGTAAAATGTAACGTCTTTTAAATCTGTGGAAGTCTAGTGTCACAGCTTATAGTTAAGTACCTCTAGACTAACTTGTGCTCTGTCTATAAATGCAGTATAATCCGTTATTTTTTTCCCCCATCAGATTGAGCCATCAGCCTTTGCAGCCAAATTCACAGGTTGGAGGGGGACTGGACAGTGCATCAACCACAGGTCCTCATCCGACCCTGAACTCAGTACAGCTGCCTCCGGAGCCAATGAGACAGAGACAGCAGCAGATGCGACAGCAGAGACTCTTCCAGGTGAGGGGCTCAGCTGCACTGGAGGCCAGGGATATTTCAGTGCAGGAAGGGAGGGTAAACATCACTGTATCAGGTGATGGCATTATGCACTCGCTTGCATATGTATTCAAGTCTAAAGCAGCAGAGCCTGGTGCTATAAACCCAAACTGCTTTTACTCAAGTGCAATAATTCATTGTTTACATTTGGGATTTCCAAAAGAGAGCTCTGGGCGTACGTGTGAAATTCAGTACTTTCATTTTTCAAGATTGTAGAATGCCTCTGGAGAAGGTAAATTTGAGAATGGCCTAGCTGAATGTGCCGAGACAAAAACGCTGGTTGTGCTCTCCCCTGTCTGGCCTCATAATGTACACCGGAACTAAATCGAAGGGCTTGCTTCCTGTCTGGCCTATTTCCTATATTCTGATTTGATGATATATTTTTAATTTGGAGGTAAGTATCAGTTTGTCAGCTATATGTAGGGCTTGGCACAGGGGAAGTAAATTACATTAAAAATCCTTCCCGTGGCCCTTTGATGGTTGGAATTATTCTCATGTTTTCATTTTAATGCAATAGCTAACTGTGCCAGTTCTTGTTGAATGATAATGTATTTTATCTAAATATTTTGATGTTGTAGTAAACTAAATATACCAGATTTTGAGTATTTTTTTTGTCTATTAACAATGCTCCTTGTCGGCCTTGGCGTGGCTGACGATGAAGGTGGAGAGCTGTGAGGCTTATCTCCCAAATGGGGCCTTCAGTAACCAATGCTGTAAGTGAGCCCAGATCCTATGCTGGACATCAGTCACGAGAAGCCATATTGCTTGGCTCGTAGTCGTTCCCTGAGGCAGTGTGCATGTCGTGTCACTTGTTTCAATGCCCATCTTCTTTCAGTTGCAGCAGCAGCAGCAGGGGCAGCAGCAGGCGCTTGGTCTCCAGCCCATGCAACCGCAGCAGCCTTTGGTAAGCAGAGGCGACTGCTGGGTATTTTGGGCAGGTGTGAGGGTGGTGACAGGGTGGGTTTTGTCACTTATGGAGATGGGCAGCCTGGCAGTCTGGGGAGYGGGTTTGTGCGAGCTTCCCCGCATCACCGTCTGCCTGCTGGTGCTGACTCCATGGTGCCTGCAGTGCCGTACCTCCACTGCTCTGAATGCCATACGAGTGTGTGCCCAGTGCCGGTGGCGACAGGCTCGTTTTGCCCGCGTCTGAGCTGGCCACGAGTTGCAGCTGTGATAACAGAGTGTATGAGCTGGGGCTCCACAGCCTGCTAGTGCATCCAGGTAGCTCCTGGCTGGCTCCGACCGTGGGCAGAGGAAGATTGCATCCGTCCATAGAAGACCACGTAAATGTGTCCGTCTTGCCAAAACGTGGCAAGAGGTGCGTTACGCAGGCGCTGAGGTGTCCCTGGAGGTGACCTCGCCTACTGACCTCTGATGGGAAGGCAAGTGCAGCTTTGAACGCAGGCCTTGGCAAGGAGGGCTCGTGCACTGCCYTGCGCAACCCCCGGCGCCTCTGCAGCAGCGTTTGAGTTTGCTGTTCAAAGATGCTCCTTCTGGGACTGGAGTACACGCTGCCTCCTGCGCCTTCGTGGTTCATTCACCAATTTAGTCAAAACTGATACCAGAGTTGGGCCAACGACGACACGTTGTTTTGGCTGAAAAAAGATTTGTGTGTGCGTAGGAAAAGTTCAAATGCTTCATTTCAACACATCTTTTTGAAATTACACTTGGCAGTATTGATTTAAAACTAATGGTTAATATCCCAAGCAATACAAATAACCACCCATAGCAGTTCTTTTGAGAATTACTGGGGGATATAGTTACAAAATGGGTACCGGTGCTTTTCTAATTCTGTACATCTCTTTTCCATCTCCAGTAAAATAAGACTGCCCAGACTAACTGCCTTAAATCTCTTTATGTGAATCCAAAGTGGGCAAAAAATGATATGCTTTAAAGTCATCCTCAGTCTTACTCCTAGTGCAGCAATAAATAAATGACTATTTTGAAAATCTGATACAGCACCAAGTGCTGTAAGCCCCACTGAAAGTCAGGGATCTTTTTTTCTGGGGGTCTAAAGATGCCATTTAGTAGTCCCAAAGCAGCAAGCTAAGGTAAATTAACACCTTATGGCTGCAGGAATGAATTTTTCTTGTTTATGCTTGCTGTGCTATGCATTTTTATAAGTGTTATCCTAATTAATATATCATAGCAATAATGAATAGCTCTTGCTAACTTTAAAAACTGGATGAGAAATCTGTAGTTGCTGATGCATATAAATTGGTGGATTTTTCTGTCTTTGTAATATTTTGAAGTGAAAGCAGGATAACGTATACAATTGAGGCTACTTGCGGAACTAGTTTTTGCTGTAACACTGAGAAAAGCGTTCACTTGGAAATGTAAGGTGCTGGTAGTTGGCATTTCTCCACTTTGCCATGCTTGTGCTGTGTTTGTGCGAGCATCCGCACTCCCTCTGGCGTCGGCTGCGGACGCTGGCAGCTCCACCACTACCAAACTCCAATCCCTGCCTTAAGTCGTGTCACAAGTGACTGTTGGTGACTTCAGGCCTTTGATTTTTAGGTTGTACTGCTAACATGCTGGGGAAAAAATGGGGTTTATTGTTTGAAGATCCTTTTAAATTAAATCGTTAGTCATAAAACAGAGCTGCATGAAGACAACTGTACAAACAAAATTGTTTTTGAGACATTCCTTTATGCTGAATTGCAGCCTTCTATAGCTTAATGTATGATTTTACCAAATCACTGTCACTACCAAGTAATTTTTATGGACATGTCCACTGAATTTACTATGTCATTATACTTGTTTCTTGTATTTGGGCAGTTTTTTCAGACATATTTAAGGTAGTTGAGAATAACTAGAAAAAGTTTGCTATAGAAAAATGGAGACAATACAGTAATGCTGAAATTGCTAGTTTCTGAGTTTAAAAGCATTAATCAGTGTGATCTGATAGAGAAACTTGGAGGCGGCTTGTAAGTGCAAGAGTAAGGATAAATGAAAGGTGTTTATCTGATAGCTATTGAAAGATCATTTTCATCCATTTCTGAGTTTTTCTTAATGGTGTTTATATCTTGAACAAACTGCATGTGAAAGACTGTCACAGAGACAGAGCACCTGCCTGGCTGCAGGCTCCTCTTCCAGCACCTAGCACAGCAGAAAGCTTTCTGTGCGTTGGTTTCATGTCCCCAAGAAACCCTGGTGTGGTTAATGCTTTTGACTAACCTCAGCATTTACGCAGGACTGTTAGCCAGAAGATTACACAATGTATTTTAAGCGAAGGATTTGGTTTCAGAAAGGGAAAAGATGCTGAAGTCTCGTAAAACAGTGAAACTCCCTTCAGTAAGCAAAAGGTTTCACTGAAACAAAGCATGGGCGTTTTCTGTAGCGCATATGATGATGTTAGAGTATTGAATAATTCCATTTTTATTCAGCACATCAGGTTTTCAAACTGGTCAGGTGTATTGTGTATCCTTGTGCAGAAGCACAAAAAATCACTTAATTAGAGGCACATGCATTTTCACCAAATCTAATGAGAAGGAAAACTCCAGGACTTGGGAAACAGATCTAGAGAGCTTAGAGGCCCTGAGGATAAGACAGACAGTGAATGGTGAAGGCTTGGTTTGGTTTGTGCTTGCTAGCACAGCACTACCTCATTCATCACGATTTCCCTCCCAGGAGTGGGTAAGTGCGGGGGAGTTGTGCTGTCAGCTCTCTGTCCTCGGGAGTCTGAGATAGCTCGTGCACAGATGTTTTTCTTTCATACGGGTGACGCGTCTTCCAAGGGAAGAAATGCTTCTTGTGTACGCAGACCTTTGGCTCCAGAGGTATCCATCCCAACGGTACACACACAGATGGTCTGCGTCAGGTCTGTCTGTCATAATTCAGTAGCGTGGTGTGCGGTATATTCAGTACTCTGACATACAGGTAGATGATCAATAAAAGCTGTTAACAGAGAATGATTTTCTTCTGAATGACAGCCAGAAGTGTGGAAAGCAAAGCAGTGTTTGTTCTGCTACCCATTCTTACTTGAAAAATAGACTTCATGGGTCAGATAGGTAGGGAACAATGCATGCTGTCAGACCGACCAATTAAAGACTAAATTCTGCTTTGATGCAAGTATAAATAGGGGGCAAATGTGTGAAAGGCAATGCATTTACACCCAGGGTACTTTTAAAGTGATTGAAGCCATGATTTAATTCATTAACAGCAGATTTCTTTGGAAGCTTTTTGTGTCTAATCCCATTGTGCTTAATGCTATGGACTGGAAGGGCCTTGTCTCAATCCCTGTGGGCTTAGGGTAAGGATCAGAACGATGATTATATTGCTCGGTGGAGGAGTTGGCCCAGCTGGCTGGGCACTGATCCATCTCCCGTTCCACTGGCGCCAAGAATCGAGTGTGCAGCTACAACCCTGTGCAGCACAATGAACAACAACTGCTTTGTGCTCATCCTTCTTTTTATCTGAAGTGCCATTGCCCTGGGGAAAACATTTTTCAAGAAGCTTCTTTTGACTGTTATGCTTCAACCACACCTGAGGGTTTTAAAATGCTAAAAAGGCTGTTAATTTTGATTTGCAGTTTTGATTTGCCTTGTCTTTGAACGATGCAGACAGTAAAGCTGCTTAGAGTGACTTGCAGGATGAATACTGGCCTCTCCAGAGGTGGAAAAGACAGAGACCGACTCTGTCCCTTGTGTCTGGCTGGACACACGTGATACCTGTAACACAACTGGAAACGTGTGAGATTTCAGGGAATGAAGAGAACAAACGTTCTGTAAGTTCTAAGTGTGCTCCACGTGTCCTTACTGCGCTGTCAGAATCCAGTCAGGATCTGCCATGGAGGCACGCCTGCCTGCCTGCCTTCGCCGTCCCCTCCACCTGCTCTGTCAGCAGTGACGGGGCAGCACAAGCTGTGCACTTCTGCAGTTACCTGACGTGGCCCTTGCGCTGTGCATATTTCTTTCATCTTTCATGTTTCTTTTGCAGTTTCCGAGGCAAGGCTTACAACAGACACAGCAGCAACAACAGACAGCGGCGCTGGTCAGGCAGCTCCAGAAGCAGCTCTCTAGTAAGTGTGTGTGTGCACAGATGTACATAAATATATATGTATATTTGAATATGGAATTATCCTTCTGGAGGTTTTCTGCCTATTTAAATGCTGCCATATATACATGGAAGTAATTCACCTACTGACAGCTGGTGACCCATCCCAGTAGTGATGTAATACCAAAATTCTGGTGCTAGTGCATCCCACAGATTTCTGTTGGCCTCAAGAAGCCCGAGTCACTGGGCTGGTGGCCCACTCATGATTTACTGCGTGTTTTCTCCCCTCACTTCTGTAGTCCCACCGCGGGCAAAGTCCCCGAGGAAATGAGCACCTCTTGTGTGCATTAGATAGGTATGTAAGGGAATGTACTGACTGTTGTTTGCTACTGCTGCATGAAATACAGGTATTTTTCTGTACTTCTGTAGAGTCCAGTCATGAGGCACAAACACTTCCCTTTGCTTTATCAACCAGGTAACCAGCCACAACAAGGAGTGAACCAGTACGGGCATCCTTCACACTTCTAAATCAGAGATGGAAGGGAGACGTCATGTTACGTTTGCACTGAAGAACAGAACATTCAGAATTCAATGCACTAGTTATTGCTAGAAAGCAAACTTTAGTTTTCTTCTCTTATTATTTCAATAACTATTTTTTGTGCTGCAGTTGATGTGAATATGTAACAAGGTGGGGTTTTTGGGTTTGGGGATTTTTTTGCGTTTAACTAGATTTAAATGTATGGACTTGGGCCTATTTGAAGAATGTTATTGCAGATTTTATGAATTTGGTGCTTTTTAGGTCCTGTTACTTTTAAAGAGGACAAAGAATGCTGGATTTATTTATTTGTGGGAAACACTTTGTTTTGTTTTGGGGGTTTTTGTTGGGGTTTTTTTGGTTTGTTTTGTTTTTCTTTTTTTAAAAAGAACTGCACTGGACCAAACTACTGAACTGAAAGGCACTTCCGATTTTGGCATAAAAGTTAGTTTGTTCATTAAAATGTTCACCTCTTTCTTTGTTGGTAGAACAAGCATCAATTTAAATTGTGTTTATTTGACTGCAATTTTCATATGCACTTTATAAAGTTCCTTGTTTAAAGTACCAATTTTCTCTTGCTCTCATTGTGGTGAGAAGGTGCTGAAGTGGGTTTATTGCTTGTATTAGAACTTCTTAAAGTTTATATTAAAAGCCACAACGTAATGTTAATAAACCTACTAGAAGTAGCAGTGTTTCATATTTGGTCTTTTTAATATAAAGTTCACTGGTGATCAATTCTAAAGGAGTGCACGACATAGTAACAAGGGTTGAACAGTCAAAACAGGTTTTGCTCTACTCGCGTAGGGAAATCTCCAAGTCCTGGTAAAGCCTCACAGGAAGCGAATCTCTGTGTCTCGCTTGATGCCTTCGGTAACAAATCTTGTACCAGCTTTCACAAAGTAAGGGCGGAAAAGCCACCAAAGTCTTTTCTGCGGTTTCAGCGCTGCCGTAGCCGACAGCTCTTTGTACTGAAGTCGCCCTAAATGAGTTACTCCTGTTACCTGTGTCTGCTACCGATGGTGTATGGTAAGTATTTCAAATTCCGGGTTTGAGTCTCGATTGCTGGGTGAGTTTCAGCGGTGTAATGCATTATGTATTATCAGCCAAGTGCAAAACCGTGGCTTCAGCCTTGTGGTCTCTGGTCCACTCCAGCGGGATCAGGCAGCGCCGGCGCTGCCGGCTGCGGGACTAGCTGGGGATGTAGGGACAGCGCAGTTTCTTCCATGATATGCGTACGTCCTCAATTTGCAAATTTAAGGGGAAAGGCTGCATTGCATGTATTTTCACCCCTCTGCCCTGACATTAATCTCTCTCTTAGGAACAAAATAAGAAACTTTGAGCTTTAGTTACTGGCTTAATCTTTTAAGGATTTATTTGATCAGCCCAATCCATGATTCATTAGYGTAAAATGTGTAGGTAACAATTGTGAAAGCATTTTTCCCTCATGTACAGAAGGCTGCTTCTTAGACCTATCTACTGAATTGAGAAATCAGAATTCTAAATTTATATGCAAATTGATGCAATTGTTTTCTAGCAAGAAATTTTTAAAAAATGCTTTTGTGATAATAGGAAAATTATACCAAGCTAGAGTGTTTCTACATGCGGTCTGTACACTTTTTCTGAACAGCGCTAAACAGAGCTTACTCTCGTTTAAAAATGAGAACAAAGTTGTTCTGTATGTATCATCCCAAAGTTCTGCAAAAAAGACTGTGTGAAACAGAGCTGTATTATTAGAAATGCTTCACTACTTGTTTCACCATTGAATATTTATTAAAAAAAAGGACTAAATATTCAAACATATTAAGAAGGTAATCTGCGTCACAATAAAACCTGCTCTTTGGTTCTCAGATACTCTTGCTTTATGTGATCTATGCTCATGATAGTCATACAAGGTGGACAATATTAAACTAATATGAAGAAGGCTATCCTTTACTGAAGATCTCTAGGTACATTTCCAGAAAGTAATTTTATTTGATATTCAGTGTCTGCTGGCAGAGCAAAAGTGCCTTAAGTTTGTTTTTGTTTATGTCTGTTTAATCACTGAAAGAACCAATGCTAGATAATAATGCTAGATCTAATTTTCCCCCAGCCTTTCCTCTCTTTTTTTTTGTGTGGTCATTGCAGACTGAATACTGTAAATGTATTTAGGCACTTACATGCCTATGGCTGCCTTGGATTAAACTTATTCCAAGAAGGAACTCAGTCCAGCTGTAGACTTTGTTAACAGTCATTCATGCTGTATTTCTTATTTCAAATGACGTGAACGTATGTTACTGTGAAATCACTGCCAAGATGGTTCTTCGCTGTGCACTTGTACGTGCCAGAATCTGAGGGTCGGGGATTCTGGATGAGCAATGTCCCGTGGGGATGAAGCAGTTCGCTCCCAGATGCTCGGCCTTGGTTACCGGTAGAGAGTACCGAGTGGTCAGGTAACTCCCAGGTAATGTCTGGTTTTGGTATTCCCAGTGCTACGCAGTGGAGCTGAACTGCGGCACCAGGCATCGTGTGTATGGTCTGCGGTGGTCTACTCGTAATCCTCGGGGGATAGGCTACAATGACGACAGGAACAGTTATAGAGGAATCCCCAGCATCATTGTGGGCCTTACACACATAATTCCCTCTGTCGTGAATGGTGGCTTCTCGTATAACCAAAGTACCGTTTTCCAGCAGTATGTATTTCCTGTTGATCTGCGGCCGATCCAGCACGTAGCCACCTGGCAGAGTCCACGCCGTGTTCGGTCTGGGACTCCCATCAGACAGGCAGTGAAGCGATAGTGACTCCCCGCTAATGCCCTTCACTGGCCCCGCCGGGTGAGTGAGAATACTGGGCTTCTGGCCAACCTCCAAGATGATCAGCTTTTCAATATAGCCAACTTTATTCCTGGCAGCACAGCGATACTTCCCTGCTTTGTCTCTGTCAGGATTATAGATGGCAAGGCTACCGTTGCTACCTGTGAGAAACTGGGAAGTCTTGATGCCACTGGAAAACCATGTGCCATTAGGCAACATCCAGCTTATGTCAGGTGGAGGGTTTCCATCCACAGAACAATTCAATGTGGTAGTTTTTCCAGGTTTTGCTATTATTTTCTCATTGAATGGATTTTTGAACATTGGTCGCCTTAGCATTTCTAGTACCTCCAGCTGCACCACCAACATACTCTCTCCCCCATCGTTMCGTGCCACACAGATAAAATCTGCTGTGTCAGAAGGCCTTATGTTCCGAATCTCAAGAGTCCCATTTTTGTGTACTACAATCCTGCTCCCGTAATACGGAGCTGTTAAGAAAATATTATCAGGCATGATCCACATAATCTGAGGGGGAGGTGTCCCTTCTGCCCTACAGTCAATTTGTTTCCTCGAATGCCTCACTGCTGTCACTTTCATGATTGTTTTGTTCACGTATAAACCATTTATGATAGGTGGTTTAGCAACAACATCCAGTTTATACAACTTCGTATCATCCCCTCCGGGATTACGAGCAACACACATATACTCCCCGGCATCCAACAGTTTGACTTGACTGACGGATAGAGAACCATTGACGTGCAGGAAGTGTCTGGCTGTTGACGAGGAGATCATGTCACTGGAAGGTAGCAACCAGAATATTTTTGGCTTGGGTTCTCCAGCAGCTTCACAGTCCAGTAATGCCGTATCTCCAGCTTTCACTTTAATGTATGTCTTGTAATTGTGCTTTATCTGAGGGGCTGCCATGACGACCGTGATGCGTATCTTCATTTCATCTCTTCCCAGTGTGTTTTGAGCGTAGCAGGTATAATCTCCTCCTTCTGTTACTCCAACTTTGTTGAGATACAGAGTTCCATTGTCAAAGAGGACGTATCTGCGAGACCTGCGTCCGCTGTCATCTGCCAGCATCGCATTATTGATCACCGTCCCATCTGGCAAACTCCAGGATATTTCTGGTGCGGGTGACCCAGAGGCCTTGCAGTCCACTTTGAAATCTTTTCCGTATGGTACCAGTTTCTTGAAATGCTGTTTCTGGTCAATCTTGGCTGGTTTCATTGTGATGCTGACTTTCATCAGTATCAGATCATCTCCAATTTTGTTTCTTGCGACACACAAATAGTCACCTGCATCCTTTTCAGTAACTGCCTCAATAACCAAGGACCCGTTGGGGTAGACGTGGATTCGACTTCCCATTCTGTTGTGGGGGGAGAAAGAGGAAAAGAATTATGGAACAAAATGCTGGAGGTGAATACCGAGCACTGGAAGTGACTGACAGTATTAACAGCACGATACGATACAGAAGCTCTCTCCGAAGGCACCGTGTCCGCATCACCCGCAGACCCAGCGGGTTATAACCCGACGTAGTTGCCGCTTTTGTTGTTATGTGGATGTGCACGTGCTCGCTGACTACGTAGGTGCGCAAAGCTGCACGATGCCACCCCTGCCTTCCTGAAAACTCTTCTGTGAACAGATGAGGCTGCTGAATCTTATGTCCCTCATCCTGCCAACCTCTGCTCCTCTCCCTCACACTTCTCYGTGCAGATAACCCGCAGTGCTTGCCCCCGGCCAGGGGCAGCTGGCAGTGCTGCTGCGTGTTGTCCAGAATGACTCTTGGCACTGAGCGATTACTCTCTGGCTGCCTTTCCTGCAGCAGGGCACGGACCTGGAACTCCCTCAGCCCGGCTGCAAGTTCTCATGAGCCTGCTAGGAATGTCCTGATCTGGGACTGTCTCTCCCGAAGCGAAGGTGAAGTGTTACTGTGGGAGGGGTTGGAGGGGAGACCCTCAAAGGTGGACTTGGCAGAGACTACAGAAGCCTCTTCCTCCTGAGTCCTACTTTGCAAATCTCTGGTAAATAACTTTTCCTCCTATAAAATGACCAAAATTCAGCCAATGTATGGTTAACATCAGTTTCCTTAATTCAAGTAAGACCTGTATCCATTTTGGTAAGACCTCACCCACTTACGACAACTGATGTGGTCTGTTCTTGGACGTGTAATAACAAGCCATCACCACAGATGTTTCACCACTGTTAAACATTTAGAAGTGAATTTAGTTCACAATGTATTGTTTCAGTGATGTAACAGTCTCTTACACGAGCACCAGAGAAGATAGCGTTTGAAGTTTCAAAGAGGTGGGGAAAAAAAAAAAGACTCCTACCTGTGCCACTGGTCAACAACTGCCTTGGAAGGTAACCTCCAGATGATCCTGGGCTTTGGCTCCCCAGTCGCTGTGCAGTTCAGAAGCAACTTGTCCCCAAAATTCAACTGAGTCATTTCTCGAGAGGCGGTAGCTATTTTTGGAAGCGTATCTCTGTGTTCCACCACGAGGCTCACCACCCTCCTTTCCGAGCCAGTCGAGCTTGTGGCTATGCACTCGTAATTCCCGCTGTCAGAAGGGACGATGTTGCTGAGGTGGAGGGTACCGTTGGAGAACAGGAACAGCTTTGCATTTACAAACTGCAGAGGCTTCACCACTGTGCCATCAAAGAGGACCCAGTGGACAGTGGGCTGAGGATTCCCTTCCACGGTGCAAGGGAGTTTCAGATTTTCCCCCATCATTCCTTTAACACGTTGTCTCTTCTCTTCCAGAATAGCGGGAGGTGCCGCGATGACCTGCAGTTTTACAACCAGCGTGTCAGTGCCTGCTGGGTTTTTAGCCATGCACGTGTAGAGGCCCCTGTCGTAAACAGTGACTTCCCTGATAATTAAAGTGCCGTCTGGTTCCACATGAACTTTGTTATTTCCTGCAGAAGAGTCGGAGACATGCGTTTTATTTGCTAGAACCCACAAGACGGTGGGAGGAGGCCTGCCCTCAGCTCTGCACTTCACTGCCACGGGCTTTCCGGAGTGAGCGGTGAGGAGCAGCCACCTGCCACCGGTGATGCGGGGTGGGTAGGCCACTACCGACAAGGTGACCAGGAGCCGAGCCGCGCCGTGCGGGTTGGCCGCGGTGCACAGGTACTGCCCACGGTCCTGCAGGCCCACCCGGGTGACGGAGAGCGTGCCGTTGGCAAACACCATCCATCTGCCGTCACCTCGGCTTTCCAGAGCATCGGTCCCTATGAAAGCAAGGGAACGACAGTGCAGCACGTCAGAACCTCTCTCCTCTGTTTCTTTTTACTCAGTCCCTGAAAACACTTTCCCTATCCTATTCCCAAATAACCAAGACACTAGTGATAAGAAAAAGAGAAGTAATAGTATTTTGCATATACAGTGACAAAGCTTTAAAGTAAAAACAAAACTTAGTCCTCAGTAGAGACAAAGTTTGGATAAAGCAGATGGGGCTTTGCATATTCAAAAATATTTTGGCATAGCTTTAACTTGATTTGATGGTTTGTTACCACAGACAGATTTTCCTTTTCACTTGTCTCACTGTTCTGAAATAGCAGGTAACATACAATAAATATTGAAATCTTCTCACAATAAGCACAGAATTATAGTTAAATATAGATTATATATTTCTTTTTTTTTTTTTTATTCTTTCCCTAAAGAACTGTTTCATAATTAGTAGTAAGACACTCCAGGAAGTGTGCTGGGATATCTTTCTTTTTCAGTGTTTCAAAGTTCATCTTTTCACTGATATTTCACGGTACTCTTAAATGAAGCAATACTTGAGCTTGGCACACAAAACATCTGCCAAATTACAAGACTGTAACGGAAGATAAATTCTAGAGAGGTTTATCAAGCATACCTGACGATATCTTGGTCCACTGTATTGTTGGACGGGGGTTACCAGTAGCTTCACAAGGAATAAAAGCATCTGAATTAGCTAGCACAGTAAAAGCAGCTAATTTTCCTCCAATTATTCTGGGCTTTGCAAAATGATTTCTGCTTAAAGAGTCCAAGGCTATAGGGTTGTTGGTGGTAGTTTCTCGATCCTGTCTCTTTTCAGACCAGCCTTTGACAGAACTGTCCTTGTCCCTTCCCCACAGAGGAGCATACGGAGTTGCGATCTGTGATGACTTCAGTATGGTCAGTGTTTTGGCAGTTAACGTGTTGCCTCTCTCCGTGACTTTAGCAGAGGGCTTCTGCCAGAATGTGATTTCCCCCCACGGAGGTGAGGTGGTTCTCGCAGCACGTGCAGGTGGCACGACTGCTGTTAGGGCTGGCAGTGGGGTGGGATGCTGAGCGCTGGGAGGAGAGATGTCTGCGGATGCAGCAGGAGCTCTGGTACTTGACTCGGTTCTTGCTGGGAATGTGGGCTGCGCAACGTGGTTTTCTTGGGTAACTCTCTCCTCCGTTTTCGGGTGTGATTTTTCACCTGCCGTTGTGGTGGCTTTGATTTGCTGAGCAGGTTCTGACCCAGATGTTGCGCAGACTGTGGCAGGTTGTGCGCTTGTGGCGCTGAAAGGCTTTGAAAGCCRTGGCGTGGTTTGGATTGGCGGGGGGGGGCTCTGAGCAATACGGCTGTCGGGTGGTAATGTGGCTGACTGGATGTTCCTCCGCATGACAGGGCTCGCCGATGTCTGCGTGGCTGCTGCAGGCATGTGCTGAGGTGCGTCTGGTGTGTTAAGGATCCACAGTGCTGGCGTTTCTGTCACCGAGACTGCGCTTACACTCTCAGAGAGAGGTTTTGCAGACGTAAGACTTGTAGGCATAGTTAAGGATTTAACTGTGGTCGGGACAGGYGTGGCTGTATTCACCGATGGAACCGCTGCAGTGCTGCGGCCTGCAGTCACGCTTTGTGAAGCAGGTGTTTTAGGGGGCCTCTTCCTCCTCTGACCTCTCCTTCTTCCCGCTCTGAATGTTTTACTTTTGGTGATTTTGGTGTCAGTTTGAGGAGTAATAATAGGTGCAACTGTTGGCTTCAAACTTCTGGCATCCACTTCTTTGGTTGCACTATTTGCAGGATTAGAGTAAGACTGCGGTTTTGCAGTGGGAAGATGTTCTTCTGACTTACCATTGCCATAATGAATGGGTTTGTTTAAAGACAAGAAACCACTGCTGTGATTCCCACCTGCTGAAATAGGCGGGAAGTGCAAAGGAGGCATTTTGGACATAGATAATGCTGCTGTAGTTTTAAGAAGCATGGTCGATGCCTCTGTTGATAGAAACATATCTGTCTGTTGTTTTGGTAGCTTCTGAAGAAGGACCTCTTTTTGTGCACCATTTTCAAAGAGTCGTTCCCAAGTAACTTTTCCTGTTTGGGAATTTTTTGCTGAGGTTCTAGGCTTAATGCTGCGTGAGACTGATTCAAGGGTAGAAGATACCTTAGTGCTTATGGTATGTGCAATTTCTGTCGTAATATRAGCTGTATGGACTGCCGTTGTTGGTCGTCTGATACTAAAAGGCTGGACTCTATCAGTATTTGTCTGAAATGGAGCACTGGTCTCTAATTTCCATTGAGGAGTACCTTTGGTAATTAAAGGCATGACTGTCGCAGTGGCGTTTTGCCTTGCACTAGCTTTGTTTTTCTCTTCCCTGAGGAATGCTGTGTTTTGATGAGTACCCACTGGGTGCTCCAATGGCATATTCATGGTAGAGAGGGAGGACAGAGGTGCTTCTGGGCTAAATGGGTTGATGGAGCTGCTTAAATTATTTAAGGTTTGTAAATTTGAAACATATTTCATATTCAGTTGAACATCTGCAGCCACAGCTGTACTTCCTCTGACAGATCCTGGCCTCCCCAAATTGTATCTGTGCTCTTTCATACTTGGAATTCGTCCTGGTCTAACAATTTGTCTCCTACCAGAAATTTTCCTCCTTCTTCCATATGGCTGCTGGGCCTGGGGTGTATGAGTTGTAACATCCTGAATAATCTGAATTTGCTGATGAGTAATGATAGTTGAGTCCAATGGTGGCTTAGGAGTTACTCGTTTCTCAGTACTATGAAAGTAAATGTGACCAAATTCAGGACTCTGTTCACTGACTGTCATTACAGATATCTGATGATCTGTTTTGGTGGAAATCTTGTCAATAGACTCAGYAAAAACATGTAGTTTGTCCACTGCGTTTTGGGAAGTTACAGACTTGCTGGTGTCTGTAACATCTGTCACAGGTGTCATAGATACAGAYTGTAAATGCTGGTTATTACTTTCCCCGGAATGTACCAACCTTTGCCCAGCAGGGTAGACTGTAGATGTTCTACTTGCTCCCTTTGATACAGTTGATTGGTTTATACCATTTGCTGATATTTGACTTAAATCAGATCTTTCCCATGAGTTTGTAATTGTAGGTTTTAGGTGTGTCTGTGGCCTTCTGCTGTCAGATGACACAGACTGTGAAAAAGGAGAGGGTAGGGGAGTTACTGCCTCTGCAACCAGGAGAGAGGTTTTCCTAGCAGGGCTGTTACTCGCGGGCATCTCAGGCCCTGCAGTTACCACGCTTTCCATTGCTCTCCCCAGAGTAGATACAGTGGCTGTCTCTGTTACTGGTATCACTAATTCTTCTGGAGAGATGAGATCACCAGATGTTTCCTCCTCATCCCCAGGTACTTTTGAGAACTTACGGGCTTGAATAGGTGGTTTCGTTGCAACTTCTCCTCGTTTTTCTATCAATGTCAAGTTCCTCTTTGTTTTTTCCAAAAAGGCTGCCCAGCGCTGCGGGTCAACTCTCCTGGCTGAGGAAACAAACTGTCTTCTGTGTCCTCTAAACCGCCTGCTTATTTTGTCCCTGTAGTGCCTGTAAGTCATTTTSCCGTAGCTGTTCCTTTTATGTGCACTCTGTGCGACCCGATTCCTGGATGCTGAGGCAGCAGATTCCTGATTAGCTGTCAAGGTAGCTCGAGTAGCTAAAGGATGTTTTTGTCTTCTAGCAGAGGCCAGTATTGCATTGCCAGAGCCATCGCCCTCTTCCCATTCTCCCACAGCTACATGCTTTTTCTTTAGAGTGGTTTCATCCTTTCTAACTAGTACTTGGAAAACCAAAAGATCAACACCATACTGGTTGGCTGCAACACATCTAAAGTAGCCACTGTCTCGCTCTGTTACCCCTTGTATTCTCAAGGTACCGTTGTCAAAAATATGTTTGTTTCTTGCAGAATGATGCAGAATCACATGCTCAGGTAACACCCAGCTAATGGCAGCATCTGGAACAGCAGTGGATGTACAGGGAAGGTAGAGTGTGCTGCCAACAAGTGTAGAAAGTTGGGCTCCATTTACACTGTCRTGTTCCACGTAAGGATCAACCACAGTAATTCTGAATGTGAGAGTATCTGCATCGTTGTAATTTGTGCCTATGCAGTGATAAAGCCCAGTGTCAAAAGTATCAGCTGTCCGTAACGTGAATGTTCCAGTTTTAACTACTATGATTCTTCCATCCTCACTGACATAAGGAGCTCTGACTTTGCTTCCATCAGCCAATATCCACTCTATTGCAGGAGCTGGTTCTCCAACTGCTTGGCACTCCAGTTCTACGGTCCCCCCGACTAAAACRGTGTGCTCTGTTTGTGTTTTGTTGCCCCTGGAGATGATGGTCCAGTTATTTCTCGCCTGTTTTTTGTCAGCACTGGGCAAAACAATCTGAGCATCCGTAAAGTATTGGATGTGCAATGTGTTAAGTGTGGTTGCTGTCCTGTCAAGCTGTAATGCCACTTTGCTTTGCATTAACCAAGATGGCTCAGCTCTCAGCTCAGTCTCTATATTGGTAAAAAGGTCATCTTTTTCAGAGTGGATTTGTTTATATTTGTAAAAAGGCATGTTAGTTGCTAGGACATACCTTTCCAGTTTTAAGGGAGAATTACTGTACAGTGCCAGTATGCTCCATAGCTGCTGAATATGTTCATAATCAATGCCACACACAAGAAATGCTGAGAATGATGTTTTGAGTACTGTACTGTTGCCATCTTTGTCAAATGAGATGGGAGACATTTCTTTAGGTTTTTGGATGTTGCAAACCAAGTTACCTCGAYTTCCTCCTTGGTCAGTCATGTTCAAAACCATGGATCCTATAGGAGCTATGAAGTCCTTGGGAGATACGGAACTGAAGTCCCCATCATCTGGCACTGTGAGGTTTTTAAATTTCAGGGAGTCATCTATGGCTGGCTTAGTGCAGGTTAAAGATGCAGAAGGAATATCCGCTAAGCTTTTCCCTTTATGATTTTTGGGACTAGCACAAACCGGGCATTGCAGAGCACCGGAACTTCTGTCTTTCTTGCACTTTATAACATCTGAAGGGAAGAAAAATGCAGTAAGCTTTTGCAATATAATTTTTAGTATTAATAAAGACATATAGCTACCAGCAGTTGTTCTCTCGAATCAAATRTTAACAAAGTTTATCTTGAAGTAACCTATGAAAACCTGAAGTAACCGAAGAAAACCTATGAATTTTCTCTGATGAAACTGCTTAAGGACTGTTGCTATTGCAGCTCAGTATGGCRCGCTTCTGTCCCAGTGGTTTTACACCGTGCAAGGAGGGCTCTGCTGTGGTACATGGCCATAGCCTTATTCTGAGAGACACAGGCTCCAGCAGTTTGGGGGTAACGCTACACTATCGTGTGCAACCTCCACTCAGGGCAGCAACAGAGAAAGTCCTTGAGTCCCATTCCTTATTTCTTTTTCGAAGAATTGAGTACAATGTGGCCTTCACTCTTGTCAGTTACATAAAAATTAGCTTCCTTCTTCCCTGTGGATTCTCCTGGTGCACAGAAGCTTTGGACTGGCCAAGGAAAATGTTCCATCAAGGAAAGCTACACTTGGGAATGGGTTAAGACCACTAGATTCATTTAATCTGGGAAACTGACTGGTATTAATCTCTTTATCTTGATTACATGCACCTACAAAAATCCTGTCTTTCAGTCTTTTCTGGGAGAATAAAGAAAGAAATAAAGGACAATTACCTTTATCAGAAAGAACAAGATGCTGTAACATGATTAAAAACCATAAACAAAGCCTTCAGCTCACCTGGTCTCTCTTTTGCCCATTCTGCCAACCACTGTAGATTGCAATCACAGGACCATGGGTTTCCATGAAGGTAAATGCTCTCTAGCTCAGACATGTAGGAAAACATTTCTTGTGGTAGTGAAGTCAACACATTGTCAGACACATATATGTGCTTCATGAAGGATATTTTAAATATTTGGCTATAGCACAAGGTGACAAAAGTATCTGGATGAAGCTGCTTAAGTAAATTTCCTTCCAAGTGGACCAACCTCAGTGATGTGAGTCCGTAGAAAACGTTGGGATTTACAAATTCAATTTTATTGTGGTCCATATGCAACCGTACCAAGCTCTTTAGACCATAAAAAACATCCTGCTGAAGTACTCTGACCTTGTTATAACTCATTTTTAAGACCTGTTGATGAAAAAGTAACAAGTGTATAATATTAACCCATGTTATATTGTTGTAAGACTCCTAACAAATTTTGATTGATGGTTAGTCTGTGAAGTGAAAGTACTTCACCAGACCAGTAATGCRAGTGATTGGAAAAAAAAACTTAGTAGGAAGAATTATTTTTAAATGCAATGTTAGCTGCAGGGCTACAAGGATGCTTTCTTGTTCCAACAGTCCATCAGGGTGACACTTCTGCAGTCATATTTACAAAATGCAGTGATTAAAAAATAAAATAAAGCAATGCTTATTTCTGATTCAAAAAATCCCAATTAAACCACACTTATGAAAAGGGTAAGCAGAATTTCACCATAAACTGTGGTAGTGATTTTTGTTTCAGCCAGTGTTATGACCATAAAAATGCATGCAACAGTCTATTTTGTTTGATGTTTAACCAACAGAACTGCTAAGCATGTTCCCAGTTTCAGGATTTCTGTCATGTGAGGTGTGTACTTGCCAAACCTCAACTCTCAGGTGCCATTTTGTTGCTGACAGGTTAAAAGTCAAATTCGTAACTATGAGATGAACAAATCTGGCATATTGCTGAAGTATTAAATATGGTATCCAAGACAGCCTTTTTGTTGTTACTTTTCCTGTTAGAATTACACTGTTACAGTCATGAATTCTGTATCTTGAAAATTAATGAGGAAAARAAGTACAAAATCACAATAACATGCACGTTTATTTGCCAAATATAGTTCCATTAAAATGATCTATAATTGTGTTGCCACCTTGCTTGTTGGTAAGGGAGGAAGAGCTTATAGGACTCCATAAAGCTTATTTTATTAAGTCAGTTGCAAGGAGTTAACAAGCAAGCTTTCAGGCACAGAACTACCCTTTACGAGGGTTAATGAAACCTGAAGATCTGTATGCTCCAAAGCTTGTCTGGGTTCTGCCTTTCCCTCCCACCCCCGCCCCCTAATCCTCTACAACCAGCAATCGAGCCAATACTGCATTTTCTGTCTGAACAGTTCAGGTCTCTCATGTTCTTAGTTCATCACAGCTACATTATTACTGCTCTATAGCAGTTAGTAACAGCTCTAGATGGAAATTTAACTGGAGAATAAGTGTTACCTGTACATCAAATTAGTTGGGAATGCTTGTTCCTAAATAATCACAGTACTTCTTTATATATGAATATCTACATGGCACAGTGAGATACGGAGGTAGCTCCAGAATCCCTGTATGACACCATACATTTASTAATTTTTACAATATAGGTAACTATAGGTAATATTTTATGAATAGGTACTATTTCAGTTAAAGAACAAAACAGGCATCAAATGGTACGGTTKAAAAGTCCACAAATATATATTAAATTATAAACCCAAGGAATTGTAGTTTTTTTAAAGCATTAAAATGTTTGTATGTAGTATGTTCAGTTTCTGTTCAGTAGGAGCCTTTTTTTAATGAAGGGACAGGCCTATACTGTACTGAAGGGAAAGGGAAATCTGGATGCAAAACAATCCTCAAAAAAAGTATAAAAATTGACTAACAAATTAACTAAAGACAACTTTCCTACCACAGATGCAGTACTTGGAGCTCTGCAATCTTTCTCTCTCGTGTGAAAGAGAGTTTCAACTGCAGTTGCCCGTTAAGATATTGCTGACAGATATCTACCAATATATTCGTCACGCTCTTTAAACTGTACCTGAATGCCCACCTGGGAAGGAAAGACATTTCCCATTAGGATACTGGATCTTGAAGGCCCTYGTCTTTCACGTGGATACAATAAGAAACAGGAAACGAAAATGCTACAGACCACTGGTCTGCTTCCATTTATCAGTATTACTGCAGATTGTTTAAAAGTCGTAACAGAAATTAAGATTAGGTCATCTCCGACATTTAGTTCTTACCTGTAATGAATATAAATCACTGAACACCTTATCAGGGATTGTATTTATCTCATTGCTGTGCAGCATCAGTAACTCCAGTTTCTCCAGGCCAGAAAAATCTGTGTCCGTCAGTTTAAGCAAGCTGTTGTAGCTGTAACAAACATTTCATCCCAGACCTGGGTTTAGTCAGACAGCTAAACTTCACACGTTTTAAAACAAACAAACAAACAAAACCAAAAGAAGAGAACAACTCTTTGGAAATGCATAAAGGTAGACAGCACTTCTGGTTGCTAAGATGAAATTTTAAGTCATTCCTTCATCTTAGCACAAAATTTGCTAACTTTTCCAGGGCAGCTTTCTGAAAACTGTATTCACAGTGAATAGGGAAAATAACTGCAAAAATGTGCAGACAAGAGTGCCAGTGTCGGGCTTCAATGTAGAAGAGCAAGGAGCTCCTGTAACGGTAGAGGTTGGTGGTACATTGATGCCTCTTTCAATCAAGGGCTTTCCCAACACTGCAGTATCACAAAGAGGCCCATGAACAAAGGGGAGCCTCCTTTGCTGTCCACTGAGAACCAGGTAAAACCAAGGGTACTGGGCTGTGACCTTCCTCCTGGGACCTTGTCGTGGTTTAACTCCAGCCAGCAACTAAGCACCACACAGCCGCTCGCTCACTCCCCCCCGCTGGGATGGGGGAGAGAATCGGAAGGGTAAAAGTGAGAAAACTCATGGGTTGAGATAAAGACAGTTTAATAGGKAAAGCAAAAGCYGYGCAYGCAAGCAAAGCAAAACAAGGAATTCMTTCACTACTTCCCATCGGCAGGCAGGTGTTCAGCCATCTCCAGGAAAGCAGGGCTCCATCACGYGTAACGGTKACTTGGGRAGACAAAYRCCATCACTCCAAACRTCCCCCCCTTCCTTCTTCTTCCCCCAGCTTTATATACTGAGCATGACGTCACATGGTATGGAATACCCCATTGGCCAGTTGGGCTAGCTGTCCTGACTATGCTCCCTCCCAGCTTCTTGTGCACCTGGCAGAGCATGGGAAGCTGAAAAGTCCTTGACTAGTAGACTACTTAGCAACACGTAAAAACATCAGCGTGTTATCAACATTATTCTCATACTAAATCCAAAACATAGCACTATACCAACTACTAGGAAAAAAAAAATAACTCTATCCCAGCTGAAACCAGGACAGACCTGAATGACTGTGCCTAGGCTACGGTGCAAGTGGGTTCTGCAGAGCGTCTTGCAGGCCCTCCCTGGTCCTTGGCTGGACTATGCTGTCTGCCCTTTTCAGTTGTACATCTTGAGTTTCATTTCTACTCCACAGGTGTTCAATGGTGCACACTACTTGTTAATGCAGACATAGCCTCAGCCTCCCTTGATTTCCACGAGCATACGTACGGTATGGATTGTCTAGGCTGGATTCAAAAAGGGAACCAAAAATGAAGCAGAGAGCCCTTTAAGTGAGAGCTGCACTGCTATATAGGAGGTTTGACCATCGGTTGTATCTAAGTCTAGCCAGCGTGAGCATTGATAGTGGTGACGCTACGCTATCCCAGAATTAGTAGGCGTTGTGTAAGCCTCACAAACGCTGAGTACCTACTCTGCCATGCCTTTGACTTCCTGACTACTATCACACTTGCGTGAGCTGATTAGCTAATGCAGGGACTCTTCTTGTGCTGCAGTCACACCTCCTATGCCCCGTGGTGACAAATAAGTTGGATTAATTCACCAGTCAGATAGATGGCCTTTCCATAGTAGTAATTAATGTATTTCAAACACATGTCCCACACCTCAGATAACCCATAGTCCTCTAAAAGTACTGGTACTTAATTGGAAGACTTCACATACAGCACTTCTGGACAACATTGACAAAATCAATGGAAGAAAAGGGCAGACAGGAGTCAGGAGCCGGGATCTGGATATGTTGCCCARAAGCAGAAGACAAATGAGGGGGAAGACTTCAATAAAAACTTCCTTCTATATATTTTCTGCATACACATATGGACGATTCAAAGGTTATGCATATCAAAAGTGACATAAGGATCAGTCAAATATTGCTGATTGGTCTCATCATTTGATTGTATGACAGAGGACACTTGCTGGAAACTGCGTTAACGGGCCAGCCGAGCCTGGGTAYAATCTATCCCTGTTCCTTTTAACCACTCACAGAACAGAACCCTTTTGGAGGCTGAAATATTCAGACAAGTGTTATTTCCCATAAACTCAACAGATAAAAGCATAGATACTAGCATTGTGTGACATCCTAAAGTCACGGCAAAGTCTCTGAAAATTTTAATACACATACTAATTTTCCAGCCCACTGTCTGCGCTCTGAACTATCTTTTCCCAGAAGGAATTCTCTCTATTTCAGTCTCCTTCCGAGTTCCATGTTACAGATGCAAAATGTTTGGGTAATATAAAAGAATTCATTTGAGTTCAAAACTTTTTGAAGTTCTTACATGCCCTGTGATACATCCCCAAAATTTCCACTTWGTGTTGGTGGTCTTGGGCTTTGCTAGCTGTGATTGCAACCACTTCTGAATACTGCAGAACATTAAGCTCTTAAGATTTATTTATTGCTTTGGTTAATTTTTAGCCCTAAATCTGGAAACTCTTAATGATTGCTTTGCAAAGTGTCGAAAGGTAACTGGTCAGAATATTTAAAATCTTGATGTTAAACATACCCCAGATTGATGCGCTCCACGTTTGGAGGGATGTGCGGTGGGATGGCTGTGAAGTACCGGAACGTGCAGTGCACCTCAGTGGGGACGTAGCAGGCGCAGAGCCTGGGACAGGCGATGCTGCCGGGGAGGGCAGCCAGGCAGGCGCCGAGGAGGGTCCCCAGCCACCAGGGTCTGCCGCCGCGTATCGCCTTCATCCTGCAGGAGGATACTATGCTGCCATCCTTCACAGCGAAAGCGAACAGATTCCTACAAGGAAAACAAAACGCACAAGCATTTATAGTGACATCCGTGTTGAGTTGCTCAGTTTGAAGCTAGAACAGGAAGAATTTTGTAACTTGAAAGAAAAACCAACCCGCAAAACAGACCCAAACCTCCTAGTTTTCCCCTCAGTACTTAGATCTATGTAATGATCTAAAATGTTTGTCATTTTAAAGAAACAGCCTCACAATTTCTTTGTCTTAGTGCGATGTGCCCCATGCGTTGTTGCTTACAGGTAAAGTTTTAATTTTTGAAGGAAGCAAACGTGGAAACTGTAGTATCTGGCTGTCGTTACATCACGACTCTGGTTATGCAGAGTGCTTATAAATCTGCTAGCAATTTATCCTCGGGAAGGAACACGTCAGCTCCTTTCTTGCCAGTAATTATTCCAAGCAAAATTAACTAATTTCAAAGCCCGCGCGCAGAGCCGCCGTGCGGCGGGAGCGGCCGCTGCGGCCCCGCGCCCCGGCCCGCCTCCGCCGCCCCCCGCAGCGCTCCTCCGCCGG